>CABFVZ010003235.1:10749-28330 GCA_902151445.1 Timema monikensis | reverse complement strand
GGGGAAGGGGAGTGAGGAAGGATTTTTAACGTCTGAAATGCGTTCCAACGCTCCACCACCACTCTGTTTGGAAATACAGACTACGAATTACAAACTAACTTAAGGGCCAAGACTCTTTACTAACCACCCTCTCTTAGAAACTTATAACGAGAGATCCTGAGAATCTCCAGCCAACAGCGAGGAACCCACTTCGGTGGCCACATGGTTTAATGCGTTACTCTCACAATAGAGTATACTGCCAATGACAGGGAGATCGGAGATCAATCCCGGTCGGGTGTATTGAGGGTAGTTTATCCTAAATGGTTTTCAACTATTCCGTCACACAAATGCTAATTAACCTCTAAATTCAACTTTACTAATCCTCAACACATCGGAGTAATTAGTAAATACGTGTACAGCCCGAACGGGTAGTACGACGCGGTGCTATATATATAAAGCGGGGGAGTCTCTGAGGGAACTGATTGGTTATTATCGAGGGGAAAGGGAGTTGTCATTCTCTTGTTTACGTGTGGTCAATATTAAAACGTTGGCGCGTCGATGTTGGTGACCTGGTGGTCTAGGGGTAAGGTGTCAGACTTTTGTGCTGGGGTCCGGGGTTCAATCCTCGGTCCCGGCACAGATTTATCTGATCACCAAGCCCTTCCTTCACCTCTGACAAGACGTGTATTGATCACAACTTGTAAATGTGTGGAATGCCAGGCCTCCACCGTGGTTCGGATCCCACTTCCTCCATTTCATCTCACAATCACCCTACCATCACACATTAGCGTAAGTGCGTATAACCCGAACGGGTAGTAAGACGCGGTGCTAATACTCAATCATCGATGTTTCTGGTAGCACCTCCTTAGCCCAACACACCACCTTCAGACATAACTAAGGACGAGGAGATTTGACAACAGTCAACAGCTAACCGGTAGAACTGGGAGCTAGAGTAATATTTTAGGCGTCGTCGCCGGAGCTCGAACTCTCAGTCCCGGAGAGTCAGTAGGCCTCAGGGCGGATGATGGTTGGTAGAGGTAGAGTCGCCCACAAAGTAACGGGTCTCTTGCTGTATATAGGGCACAAGGACAGGTGCTGAACAACACAAGATTGCGATCTTTCTCTCCCACGGTATGGGACATAGGGGGGCGGGGGGATAATAGCGTGGGAGGGACACACGCGTTTTGTCTTCTAGACCAAGGGACATTTCCGGTAAACATTTCACATCATTTGAATCATAGGGGAATGGGAATATATTATAATCGTTTAACTGCAATGGTTCTAAAAGGGTGTGCCGTGAAATTCTAAACGATGGGCCAGTTTCGTGGTCAAACCTAGTAGACCTCGAATGGGGCGCTTCGCTAAATACAAGACAACGCATAGAGTCTGTTCACGATGGGTTTTTACCTGGGTGACAGTTATAAAATCATATGTTTAGGTTTTGGGTTGCCAACACTTGTAAAAGATCACTGTTTTGTTTGTTATAGATGTTAAGTTTTTTAATTATCTGTTATGTTTTACATTTAAAATAACGTAAACTTAATCTTTCTCATACCATTTAATTACCTTCAATAATTTCTTTTTATCCAACTCGAAACAATATTTTAAACATAATTAAAGGTACTTATTCCTCGTTTTGGAAAGTTATTAACTATGTGTAATATAGTGCATATATAAATACCTTTTAATACAGGCATCGTATTTACGTGGAAAAGAAAAAATACTTGTCATTTTTATATTTATAATAAATTATTTTATCGTATTTCAATATATTTAACTGAATAAAATATTTTTCTCCGCTGCGTGGGTGCATCATTGTAAAGAACTTGTTTCCCGTCATGTTCAACCACATAGTTTAAATTCGTCGGACGCCATTTTGAAGCTATTTTCGTTAGACCTTTTGTGGAAGTGCTGTGAATAATTTTTTTAAGTGGAATAAAACAATAAATAAGCTTTGTGTCCAACCTCAAATAAATATATAAATAATATTTGCCAAAATGACTGTGGTTAACTATCATATTCATACATTACTATCGGTTTTTCATTACAGTTATCAAAGTGATAGCTGTCAGCTGTTGGCGTAGGGATATATTAGGGACTATTTCTAGTAACTTTTTGAACTGTCATCTAAGTAAACTTAGACCATGAATGAATTATATGTAGACTGAGTTGGAATGGTCCAGTTTAAGATCACTCTAGTAGGCAGCTTAGATTGAAGAAAAGAATAATAAAATGTAATTTTCCATCAAACTGACCCGAGTGTGAAGTCATGTAACTTATATTTAAAACAGGATGATTTAATATTAGTGGAGAAAATACTTCTTCTTTCACTACACAACTCTTTTTTAAGAGGTAATAAGACACGTTTGAATCGGCGTGCTTAATTTCTTCAATTCACTTCTTCGTCCATCCAAAGATACACTATTTTAAGCGTTCAGACGAATGTCCCCAATTAACCAATATTACAGTATTTTTTGACTATGTTTTGCAAAATGTTTTCCCGGTTTTTTCCCGGCTCTCCAGCCGATCCGACGTCACATTTTTTTTATTTAGCACCACGTCTTACTACCCGTTCGGATTATATGCTTAAGTACTAATAATTACGCTAATTGGTTAGGAATGGGTACGGTTGAATTTAGAGGAAGTTAACCCGCATTTTCGTGGATGGAGAGTGAAAAACCACCACCAGTTCATCAGACCTAGATTCTAACCACGATCTCCCTGTCTTCAACAGTCTAGCTCAACACGAAACTAGCGCGTCAGCCAACTACGCCACCTTTGATCGCGAGCCCGACGCCTTTGAACCTTCTGACTACCGACACCAGTTTACAAATCCATTTGAAAAAAGGTTTCGTGTAGCCCGGGCGAATAGAGGAAGTGGGCCAGCCGGCACTTCCAGGTACTACTGGTACAAATACCGCCTCGCAGGAGAGTGACGCCACCCGCCATGTTTCTGCGACGAACGATAAAACGTGATGGAAACCAGTCACACGCCGCATCACGCAGAGTTGCCTACATTCAAGGCGCGGAGGAAAACAGGTTGGAAAGAGTGGATGCATAAAAAACAACTAGAAAATACCTTTTTTATCAGGCAAAATTGATTTCAGTTTACAAATTTATTGGTGCTATTTTATAAGTATCGATAATATATAATCAAAAGTGACAGCTGCATATAACATGAGTTGGTTTTTTCTAGCACTGCGTCTTACTGCCCGTTCGGGTTGTACGCTTATGTACTAATTATAATTACTTTGATGGTTTTAGGGATTAGTAAGGTTATATTTAAAGAATGTGTACCCGCATCTGCGTGTAGGAAGAGTGTAATACCATTTAGAAAAAAAAACCTCAGTACACCCGAACGAGAGTCGAACCTCAATCTACCCATCATCAGCAGTCTAGTCCACTGCGAGATTGGCGCGTTAGACCAGACGGCCACCGAAGTGGGTGCTTGTTGTATGAATATATGAAAATTATTCCGGTACCTTTGCAACAGTCGGATACTGTTATTTCCACCGTGTTCAAACTATAAAATTCAAATCACTCTTAACTATTTTGGCAGTTCAAAATGTTACTCAATTGATTTTGCTTTGGAAAAATTTCGATCTAAAAGGTTTTTTTCCAAATCAAGTACTAGGCTAAATTGTGTTTTTAAATCAATACTAATAAAAAAATACAGCATAAAAACCCCACTTAAAGAAAATTCATCAAAATAAACTGTAAATATCGATCAAAATGACTTACATAAAATATTAATGATTAAAGTGTTTATTAAATTTTAATAATGAATCTAAGTTTCTATATGTATTTTAGACTTGAATTTAAAATTAAATTTCCTTTAATCCGATTCTAAGATATATTCGAATTTGAATTTCGAAGCTTCACACAGATTTATGTGTTCAAACGTCAAATCATATGCTAGAGAAAGAACTGCCGCTTTCGAAAGTTTGTGTCAATTTTCACAGCTATTGTGGATAGCGACTTTTTGTCAATGCTATCAACTATCTAGTTATTTTGTTTTAATTTTTAAAGTATTTATATGAGACCCGAACATGAAATAGCCTACTAAGGACCAGTTTTATAGCCAAACTTAGTACCCCTCAAGTGCAGTGCTATACTAAATACAGGACGACACCTATCTAGACCAGAATGCAATGGGCCAGTTTCATACTTAGTACGCCTCATGTGCAGTGCTGTACTAAATGCAGGACACCTACCTAGACCAGAATGCAATGGGCCAGTTTCATACTCAGTACGCCTCAAGTGCAGTGCTATACTAAATACAGGACGACACCTACCTAGACCAGAATGCAATGGGCCAGTTTCATACTTAGTACGCCTCAAGTACAGTGTTATACTAAATACAGGACGACACCTACCTAGACCAGAATGCAATGGGCCAGTTTCATACTTAGTACGCCTCAAGTACAGTGTTATACTAAATACAGGACGACACCTACCTAGACCAGAATGGAATGGGCCAGTTTCATAGTCAGACTTAGTACCCCTCAAGTGCAGTGTTATACTAAATACAGGACGACACCTACCTAGACCAGAATGGAATGGGCCAGTTTTGCTTGAAGCGCACTATAAAACTTTGAAACTGGCCCAAAGTTTTGTGATTTTTGTTTTGTTTATTTGACCGAGTGTCTTACCTCCACCAAACAAACATCGCTCATCGAAGAGAGGAAAGAGGATCGAAGGATTTATATTCCATTTTGTTTCGGGCGTGCTGAGTACAAAAAGCTGTGAAAGACCTTGAAGAGGAGATCAAACGAAACGCGCGAATGTTACGACGGGTGGGATTGCCATAAGACTTCGGGATCCTCGTAAAAAAAAAAAATTGATTTTATTCTGGCTCAAAGCTTTCCGTTCCGTAAACTAAATCCGGTGCACTGCAGTTATGAAAAGACTTCACGGTAGTTTCGTAATAACGGTCACCGCGATAAAATAATATAAAACCCACCAGCGAGATTAAAATTTTTGTTTGTTTTTACAACACGTCAGCATAGTCCCACTAATGGGATAGGGATGAGGAAGGCAGATTTGGGAGGGAAACTTACCCACATTTGCGTGAAGGGAGAGTGATTAATCCCACCGAGATTCAAACCCAAACCTCCCCATCATCGACGATCCAGGCTAGAGTGATTCCTTTGTTCGGGTGTTTTAAGAGGAGAATTTCAAAAGTCTATTTTTTTTTTCAAACACCGCGCCTTACTATATGTTCGGGCTATACACATTAAAGTTAGTTCAACAGCCGCCACTATACACAAATCAGTGCCTATCTAACACTAGTGTAGTTAGAGAGCCGCCACTATACACACGTCGGTACCTATATATTACTGTAGTTAGAGAGCCGACACAATAACACGTCGGTACCTATCACTACAGTAGTTAGAGAGCCGCCACTATACTCACGTCAGTACCTATATATATAACTACAGTAGCTAAAGAGCCGCCACTATACTCACGTCAGTACCTATATATAACTACAGTAGTTAGAGAGCCGCCACTATACACACGTCAGTGCCACATTACCCCACATGCCCGCGTGTACACACACACTTGCACGAGCCCCGCAGTCAGTCATTCATGCCGCGGTGGCAGTTATCGATCCTACCCCGATGCAAGTCTAAGTAGGTCACTGGCAGTATAATGCTGGCAAGAGTTCACTGGACTCATCACCTCTAGCGCCGGGGCTTCCTAAATAAACTGTTTGTAGCCCCGCAACCCCTTTCCCTTGGGTTCCAGCCGTGGGCTGGATCGTTTTACTCCAAACGGTCCTTTGCAAGGCCGAGGCGTGCAATGTAACCGATATAACACCTGTCGGATTCCGGAAGTAGGGCCGAGGGAAGCAGTATCGCACGTCACGTGGTGAGTAATACTTTGGTACAAAGAACCTTAAGAAATACAAACTTATAAGTTTTTGTGTTGTGAGCACGGGATTTTATCACGAAATCTTTATTTCACAGCTCATAGCTAGGACCCTATGGTTTTAATTTAGTTTAGTTATATCCATATTTATATGGTAAAATGAATTTTTTTAAAAAATGACCTTTTTTCTCATTGCTGAAATAAACAAAAAAATAAAACCATAAAATCCAAGCAACACTCTTAAATCTGTTGGATTTTTTTTCTTTTCTTTCTTCAACGTACTCCTACTAATTGCTGATAAATTAGATCAATAAGACGCACATGTTTCGATGTATCTTTCGAGTACTATGGTGACCTCTTAAGACAACAAGCACAAAAGCCAGTCCCCCGGTTGTTAATTCATCACTATGAAAGGGTACACTCACATTTCACCAATGATACATTTTTCGACTATGCCGGGAATCAAACCCAGGACCTTTGGCTTAGTACTCCAATGCTCCAACCACTGAACTACCCAGGAGTCTGTGGCCAAGGACCCCTTTCAATAATATGTTAAGGCATAGTCTGTGATGGATGTGTGGAAATCGTCATTGGTACCCTAAGAAAAAAAATCCAAGGTTCGATTCTCGTGCCAAGGTGTCCATTTTCAATTTAAAGAATATGATACTTAGATGCGGCTATAGCCAACACATATAATAGCTTGGCTATTCAATTCATCAACATATCTGATTACATTATCAATTTAACGGACCAATTATTATTATTTAGCACCGCGTCTTACTACCCGTTCGGGTTATACGCTTTAAGTACTAATTACGATAATGGAGTGGGATTTGGGAAGGTCGAATTAGAGGAAGTGAACCCGCATTTGCGTGGAGGGAGAGTGGAAAACCTAACGGACTAAGAATGTAAAATACAACTTGTAATATTTTTATTTCCGATAATGAGGCTGCATAAGTTTCCAATTTTCAAATAATGGTCTTCCTATGAAAATCATACTTTAAATTGTATATTTCTTACGTACTCAACTGATAGAATAATAACCAATAGCAATCAAGAGATACTACTCTAATTAAAGCATTCAACTCTGTTGTTGATAATCGGCACGTAGAGTGCATAATCAGCGTTGTCCCGTCGTACATTGCGCAGGCGCGATACGTGACCGCGTAAACCCTCAACAATAAAAAGCCTCTCTCTCTCTCTCTCTTTGACTGACTCATCCGACATTAGTCACCTGTCTGAGTCAACAGAAAGGAGTGCGGGCGTGTTATCGGGCGAGCAGCTGTTCCGATAGCGAGGGCACGGCTCGCATTGGAAACAGGAATATAGTACAAAGGTATGGCTACACGGAGCCGACCCACGCCGCAATTTATTAAACCAAGCATAAAATTATTGTAACTAAAAAAAAAGAAAACATTTTTTATATTCTTTATAGACCGAGTTGTATTACAAAATAAATTTTTATTTTTATTTGGGTTTTCACCTATTTTCATAAAATTAAGTTAGCTATTAATTACGAAGAATAAAGTTTTAAGTAAGCTAATAATAAAGAAGAAGAATGTTTGTTGTTCAATAAGTTGTTGTATATAATATTGTTTATCTTGTATGTATTGTTGGAAACAATGACTACAGCGTCACACGTGACACGGTTGTGAAAGAAATGTCTAGTTTTACAAGTGCTGACACAGTGACTGCCAATCACTGGTATAAATCACTGCTCTTTTCAAATCAAGGTCACTGTGATCACCGATATCGTAAAATCACTGTTTCACCCATCCCTACAGTGTTTAGGGTTAACATGAAAACAAAGTTCGGAAGCTCCCGAACATTTATTTCCTGTGGTAGGTGGTCACACGGTCCGCACCGAGCAATGCTCTCTCGACGATTCGTCTGCCCCGGTGCCTGTGAGGTTCGGCTCGTGTAGCCGGTCCTTAATGGAGTTGAGCGCTAACCCATAACGCAAAAGGATCTTTTTTGATAATTATCTCAGTCGGTAATGTGTTTGTCTACTGAGCTAAGGTTCCCGGGTTCGATTTCTGGAATGGCCAAAATAATTTAACATGGGTTTCCTCGTTCATGGTGATGAATTAACGAGTGGGGACTGGATGTTGTGTCTGTTATAGAATTGTGTTAGTTTATAATTAGTGTCGGTTCAGAAAGTGCACGTTAAATACCTCAGATAAATTAAAATGAAAATTTGTTGACAATGCAACATCAAATTTGGAGTATGTGTCTGATCTTAGTAAATTTTTAACAGTAACAAAAGTTAATAAAACAAAGTTTATATTTGTAAAACATCAAGTGATGTAACCTACTATCTTTCACTTTTCATGGATATTGCCAAAACCTATTAAATAACACTAATAATATGGTAAAATGTTGACAATGTTGAGCGTAAAAAAAAGGTAGATTTTTGTCAACGCGTATCACTACGCGTTCAGCTTGTACGTTTTTTTAGCAACGCGTTTTACTACCCGTTTGGATTATACGCTTACGTACTGATTACGCTAATGGTTTCAATGATTAGGAAGGTTATATTTAAAGGAACTGTACCCGTATTTGCGTGGAGGAAGAGTAGAAAACAATTTTGGAAAACCACCCTCAGTACACCCGACTTAGATTCGAACCTCAATCTCCCCGTTATCGGCAGTCTAGTCTACTGTGAGAATAGCGCGTTAGACCATGTGACCACCAAATCGGGTTACACGTATATTATTTTGTACGTTGATTTTCTTACAAATTTACATATTTGAAGCATCTTTTAGAAATTAAAACATACATTTTTTGGATCAACATAAAATATATTACAACATTATTATAAGTGTAAAATATATGTTCATTCGTAAGAAAATTGAGGTGTACTAATTTAAACCAAGGACGGGGAAGATTGAATTTAGAGTAACCTAACTGTACCCGCATTTGCACGGAGGGAGAGTGGATAACTATTAAGAAACAACCACCCTCATTACGTACACAACATGAATTCGAACCTCCAATCTGCCCGTCATCAGCGGTCTAGTCTTCAGGTATTACGAGAGTGACGTCTTAGACCATATGACCACTTAATCGGGTCGGGAGATTGTCAAGTCATCAGCTCAAGTGACGCAGAGTTTTTTTTTAGAAAGTTAATTTTAAACTCCCGAAAGTAAAGTAATCTACCAGCGAGGATTCAGTGGAAGGATTTCAATTAAACAACAGGTGGTAAAAAGAAGGTAGAACATTCATGGGAACTAGGAGGTTTAAGACTCAACTCTTCCTACCCACATATGGTGCGTAATGAACCTTACGCAACAGCGGATGAGAGGTCAAAGAGACAACAACTTTCGCTTTTTCTACGACGTCTTGAAGTAATGGATAACAAACACACGGTTCATGCAGCATCACACATTCTCCAAGTTTGGAACAAAACGAGCGGCGCTCTTTTTTCAAAGAGTCCATCGGCCGATCTGTGGTTTTTTTCTAATGCGCACCGCGTTTAGGAGCGTGCACTACAGGCCCATAAACTCTTCTGATACAGTCGGCAATAAATCGTCAATCTACACGAATACTATTGCACGTGGATCATCTCTGACTAAACAATAATGGAAATAAAGAGTGACGTTCCTAATAGTGAACATTGTTGAAATATTAAATATCTGGATAAAACTGCCGTTTTCTACCATTTTAGAATGGCTTCACAGATAAGCATTGTGCAAAAATCTTCATTTTTTCATAATAGGGACATACTGTTGTTATTAACAAGAAACTTTGTCGCTTTGCCCATCATCGTCACCGCGGAAAATTTCGAGAAATAATTATTCAGATACGAATGCACTGCACACATTTCTAGCACATCGTAGGTCTGTTCTTTTCCCTTTTACTCCCATAATCCCTCGCGCGAACCGGGAGTCGAGTTGTGCCTGCTATGATAAACGCTCTTATATATGCGTAAACCCCAAACAAGTACTTAAGAGGAAAAAGAAAATATTAATATATGCCAGAAAAGTGTGCAGTTCATTCGTATTTGAATGATTACTCGAAATTTTCCGTGGTGACGATGGGGGACAAAGAGACAAAAGTTTCTTGTTAATAACTACAGTATGTCCCTGTTATGATGTAATAAAGATTTGTGCACAGTGCTTATCTGTGAAGACATTCTAAAATGGTAGAAAACGGTCGTTTAAATCCAGTTTTTATCCAGATATTATTTAATATTTCAACAATATTCATTATTAGTAACTTCTATTAACTCCTTATCTCCATTAATGTTTAACCAGAAATGATTCACGTGCAATATTGTTCGTGTAAACTTGTATCACAGAGTGGATGGGCATGTGATGCACGCTCTTAATAACTACGCTATTGGAGTAGAGATGAGTAAGGTAATTTTTAAATGTACTCGCATTTGCGTAGAAGGAGAGTAAGAAACCATTTAGAAAAAAAAACTCGGCACAACCGACTGGGATTCAAACACCGATCGCCCTGTTACCGGCACTCCAATTTATTTTGAGTGGACATTTTAAGTTTCAACGAAGAACACATTTTACTTTACAGCTCTTAATTTCCAACACCCCGCATATTCTGCCATCAAATTTTGAAAAAAGCGCAGAATGCTTGCCGTCTCACACTGAATCAATCTCTTCCTGTCACCAACCCTTGGAGAACTCTCCATCCAATCAAGTGAAGTATGTATTTTTTTAAAAAACTCACTACAATAATTTATCAAATTTCGTTGCGACAAAAGGCGACGTCGAAGTAAAAAAAACAACAAAAAATCCACGAAAAACCTTAGCTCAACTGACTCCTCTTACCGACGACGTGTCTCAAGAAAACGAACAGATTGTGAGGATACGCCCCCTTTTTGGTAGAGAAACTCGCATGTTTTATTCATAACTGGGTTCAATCCACATAATTGTTTAAAATGCAGGAGTAAGACTCCTTTCAACAGTGAACAGATCGGGGAAAAAACTCACCACACGAAGACGCGGTCGGCGATGACCGAGCACATGCGCACAAAGTTCATCCGCGGAGGCTAGGCTGACGTCCACCCCTCGCCAGAATCTCCGGATATAAAAAAAAAACATGTCAGCTGATCAGACTGAGCAACACGAGGCAAATGAAAGGACAGTCGAAACTCCCCGAGCGACTTATGTGATCGATACACCGACAACCTTCAACAACTGCGTGCGCGTCATCACAATATTTACACCCTATGATAGCAAAACAACACGCGTGTTTTCCCGCGCGAAATTTTTAGGNGGTTAAGTGTTTGTACATCACAGGGGTGAATCCAGGATTTTCGTAAGGGTGGGAGGCTGCGGCTGCTCCTTTCGGGACCGAGTCGGGGGGGGGGGGGGGGGGGGGCGCCACACACGTCCATCCGGCCACTCCTCTATGACGTCTTTGTCGACATCTCACAAGCTAGTCGAGTCGTATATAATAAGGAAGGGAATGTTAACAAACATATCGATGTATTGCAAGATATATGTCAAAAGTTACGATAGATCGAATGTTTTCAAAAAGTATATAATTGTATTGGTCTGTGCAAACTCTTAACAACCATGATTGTGTTGTTTGAAAGTTTAACAAAAATAGGAAAAAGAAAACAAAAACAAAGTTAATGAAAAAGACGACTAAGTTACAATAGATGAAATTTATCAATAAATTAATCGAAACATCAATTTACATTAGTACCGCATCTTACTACCTTTTAGGGATATACGTAAATTACACAATTGAGCTAGAGATGAGTAAGATTGAATCTAGAGGAAGTGTACTCGCATTTGCGTGAAGGTAGAGTAGGAAACTATTTTGGGAAAAAAAAAACTCATTTACCCTACCAGGCTTCGAGCTCCAATCTCCTTGTCATCGGCAGTCTAGTCTAACATCACGTGGCTACCAAATCAGGCGAAAGATAAGTTAAAAGCTCGATATATTGGTGGTTCTGTAAATAAATCGATACATTTTTATTTGGTAATCGATATCGTTGACAATCCTATAATATTAATAATAATATTTAGCACCGCGTCTTACTACTCGTTCGGGTTATACGCTTTAAGTACTATTTACGCTAATGGTTTAGGAATTGGGAAGGTTTAATTAGAGGAAGTGAACCCGCATTTGCATGGAGGGAGTGTAAAACCATTTAGGAAAAACCACCCCCAGTTCACCCGACCGAGATTCGAACCTCGATCTCCCCGTCCTCGACAGTCGAGCTCAACACGTTTAGCGCGTTAGCCAACTACACCACCGAGGTGGGTGACAATCCTATAAATGAAGGACTTGTGGGAGTTACAAAATGTCTGGATCACACGTCTATTATATTAACTTCGCTAGTAAAGTAGGGAATGAGCCAAGGTAAAATGTTTAGGACATGTACACGCATTCGCGTGGAGAGAGTGGGAAAAAAACACCCGACCAGGATTAGAACCCAACCGCCGCGGAAATGGCGGTCCAACTCTAGAGAGACGCGTTAGAGCATGCAAACACCAATACGATTGAACCGCTTGTTATTTCATCCTGAGAGATTGGTCAACACCCGAGACTAGACTAAAAATAGGACCCGCAGTTTATACAACTCAGCTCAAATAGGTCTCCCGGGTTCGATTCCCGTGTCCAATCACCATTTTTAAATTTAAAGAATATTACTTATATGCTATAACAGTCCTACTTGGCCCCGTAGTATAATGGCCTGGGCATCTGGCTATGAGTCTAAGGATGTCGGGTTCGATTCCCGGTTAGTCCCTTGGGTATTTTTTTTTTCTCGAAAGGGGAATCATCCCAAAGTCCACCGAAATAACGCTGAATGTGCTTACGTAGGGTTGTGTTCACAAAGCGTGAAAGCACATACTTTGCCAGAGGTGAAGGACACAACATCCATCCCCCCGGCCGTTAATTCATCACCGTTAAGGGGAGATTCACATTTCACCAATGATCGGTTTTCTGCCATGCTAAGAATCGAACCAGGAACCCTAAGCTCAATAGAGAGGCACACTATCGATAGGATTAAGGTGTCGAACAACCCTTTTTCTTTTAGTTTTCCTCGATGAATGAAATGTTTACGTTCATATTATTAATAAGCTATCCATTTAAAATAACCAATCCAGAGGCTACATCAACATTTGTTGATCCTGTATAAATGTGTCGCCAAAGTTGACTTACGAAAAACAATATCTCTGAGGCTACATCAACATTTGTTGATCCTGTATAAATGTGTCGCCAAAGTTGACTTACGAAAAACAAAATCTCTGAATTTGTTTTAGCACTCGTTCGGGTAATACGCTTTTGTACTAATTACGCCAATGTGTTAGGAATGTGATAAGTTGAATTTAGAGGAAGCGTACCCGAATTTACATGGAAAAACAAATTTAGGAAAAAAAAAATCGCCCTCATTACACCAAACAGAGATTCAAACCCCAATCTTCCTTTCATAGAAGTTAGGTCTATTGCGAGAGCGACACCTTCGCTTGGTCCATGCGGCCATCGAAGCGGGACCACACAAAGTTCAATGTGCTCTGATGAAAAAACAAACCACGAAAATGTTTTCTTTGTATCAAATTAATTAAGAACAAAGCGTATAGCCCGTTTGGCGGTCGCATGGTCTAAGGTGTTATTCTCATAGTAGACTAACTAGAATGTCGATTACGAGGAGGTCGAGGTTCGAATTTAGGTCGGGTGTACTGAGGTTTTTCCAACATGGTTTTCCACTCTCCCTCTAGGCAAATGCTGGTACACACCCTCTAAATATAACCTTCCTAAACCCTAAAACCATTTCCGTATTTCGTTCATGAGCGTATAACCCGAACGGGTGCTAATATAATTTTTTTAATTAAAAAAATTAATAAATCCGAGCAGCGACGAGGGGCCCTCGTCTTTAATTTCAGAGAATAGAACTTTCGAGTACCCCCCCTAACATAAGTTGGAAGAGTTCAAACACTACAATACCCTCGGGCTCCCAAATAGAGACGACCAATTTGAGGGCCTCCCACAACTTCTCCCGAGACCCAACTTAAATGAACGTCTCCAAGATAGACGTCTGTCTGTCTATTGTAGTGGAACAGAGAAGAGAGAGAGAGAGAGAGAAGACTGCAATGTTTCCTCCTGCTTCACTAAAGTTATTAGGTACTTCCCTTCTGGCGCCACAACTTCTTACAACTCCGCGGATTAAGGGGTGGGTGGTTTGGCTTGTGCGGGTTGCTTCCAGTAGTTCTGAACAGTGTCATCAACTTGGCTTCCCCTTACCCTTCTAACCATCAGATCTAACATTTTCCAGGGTTAAGTCCGAGGCTGAAAATATCAAATAAAACAGCTTGCGAGAATTTTGAAATTAAACTGTAGGTTTTTTTCCTAGCGGGGGGAAAAAAAAAATTTGGACGTGTTTTGTATGGTTTCGTTGATTTTAAAGTTATCTAGATGAGAGATAGGTAAATATAAATTTAGTTTTACATTAATGATTCTACTATCCGACACCTTAGCTCATTCGGTAGCGTGTGTGTCTGTCTCCTGAGCTAAGGGTACCGGGTTCAATTCCTGACCTGGTCAAAAACTTTATCATTGATGAAATGTGGGTTTACCCTTGCTCGTTGATGAATTAACGTCGGGGGACTGGATGTTGTGCCTGTCCTAGTCTTAAGTTAGATTATATGAAGCTACGACAGGCCTAGCAAACCGGTAATGGAAAATATATGGCTTGAATAAAAAAAAACTTAACCAGGCCACAAACTAGGAAAAGAGAGAGAGAGAGAGAGAGAAGGAGGGATTCTACTGCTTTTTCGAGTGGGCGATGGAAGTACTCTCTCAATCTTTATTACGTTAGATCTACCTTCACATATTCATAAGTATAGTCGTGTTATCCGTAGCAGTCAATATAATCAATACATGTAAAAATGGGTTTTATTATCTAAAAGGCCTTTCCTAAGAAAAGTGGACCACTAACCGCCTAGAGATTGCCAATCAAATGTTACGCTTAGGTTAAATATTGACAAAAGCCCTTTTTAACAGTGTTTTGGTGCTTACTAAAATGGACATAACATTATTTTCTATTTATTTATTTAATTACACTGGGAAAATATCAAGAATCCACCATTTTCGTGTGATCATTAAGATATGAATGACCCGCTTCGGTGGCCGGATGATCTGACGCGCTACTCTCGCGGAAGAATAAACAGCCGATGACGGAGAGAGCAAGGTTCGAATCTCTGTCGGTTGTAATGAGGGTGGTTTTTCCTAAATGGTTTTACACTCTTCCTCCATGAAAATAAACGTACACTTTCTTTAAAAATAACCTTCCTAATCCATAAAACCATTAGCTTATAACGCGAACGGGTAGTAAGACACGACGATTAAAAAATATATATCTGAAATCGCGGGAAACGAAAGGTAACTGTTAAAGCAGCGTAGAATGGATCTTGTGAATCGAATGATGCAATTTAATAAGTAAGGGGGGGGAGGGGGGGTGATTACAGCACTGATTGTATTGGCATTTGCACAGATTTATCTGATTACCAAACCCTTCCTTCACCTCTGGCAAGACGTGTATTAATCACAACTTGTGAATGTGTGGAATGCCAGGCCTCCACCATGGTTCGGATCCCACGTTAAACTGTAGGTCCTCCATTTTCATCTCACAATCACCCTACCATTACACATTAGCGTAAGTGCGTATAACACGAATGGGTAGTAAAACACGGTGCTAATAATAATAATGGCATTTGTATTTTCCTCCTACCCTGTTTGTTCTCCTATTGCCAGACAGCTCCGACCAAAAACCGTTATAAACCCACTTGGTTTCCGGCGTTTATGAATGTGTGATCGACTATTCCATCCATCCTCGGGAAGTTAGTTGGTCGCAGCAAGATCTAATCAGGACATGGGAAGGGTGGAACCTTCCAGAGTCACTTCCTTCCACCCGCGACCTCGTCAGACCTTGACACAGTACCGAAACGCTCAACACTCCGGGCGATATTCAACAAGATCGATACAACTAAAAATGAACGTTATTGGAGGGATAGAATCACACGGCAGAGAGTTATTAGCGGGTTGATACAGAGGGAAGAGGGAGGGGGGTGAGATAAACAGAAGGTGGAGAAGAGTAGAAAGCGCGCTGATTTCCTATCTATATCCTGATTTTGATAATAAGCCCGTTCTGGAAGGTCTTGTTTCGCACCGGAACCCTAATGTACGGTGGTATTTTGGTAGGATAAAAGACCTTCCAGAACGTACTTCCTACTACCGTTCTCTAAGACCTTCTATCCTACTACTTACAAAACGTACTTCCTACAATTCTCTAAGGCCTTCCATCCTACCAAGATACTACTATACCATAGGGGTCTTGTACGAAATAAGGCCTTACAAAACGTACTTCCTACAATACTATAAGGCCTTCCATCTTACCAAGATACTACTATACAATAGGGACCTTGTACGGAATAAGGCCTTACAATACGTGCTTCCTACAATACTATAAGGCCTTCCATCCTACCATGATACTACTATGCAATATGGACCTTGTACGGAATAAGGCCTTACAATACGTGCTTTCTACAATACTATAAGGCCTTCTATCCTACCAAGATACTACTATACAATAGGGACCTTGTACGGAATAAGGTCTTACAATACGTGCTTCCTACAATACTATAAGGCCTTCCATCCTACCAAGATACTACTATACCATAAGGATCTTGTACGGAATAAGGCCTTACAAATCGGGCTTCCTTTGCTCTAGCCATGGTGTCTACTCAATTTGACCAATGAAATCCCCGACCTTTTCCCTGATTTCCCCTGATCATTTCATAAAATTCCCAACTAAAAAAAAGTATATCACATCCTTATAACTCCCCCCCCCTCGTTTTTCTATTAATCTTTTTTATAAATAATAATGTTGTAAAATTTGAATAATTTTTTAAAATTTGTATTAAAATTGTTTACTAGGAATTAAAAATATATTACATAGCTACAAACAAAAAAAGACATAATTTAGTGATTTAATGATTATTATATATCATTTTCCCGGATTTTTATTGTGATTTACCTAATTCCCGACTTATTCCCGATCACTTCAAATTTCCGGCTAATTCCCGTTTTCCCTGATTTTCCCGGATGGTAGATACCCTGTCTAGCCCACCTTCTACTTCACTCAGTCTCGTTCTTGCATACATGCCCATGTTGGACCTACCACGCATTGATGGTCAAATGGTGAAAAAAAAACGTCATCTTTTGTTGAACTTTATTGCCAGTAACGGGGAGAGCGGGGTTTCGTACACCGGTCGAGTGTACAAAGAGGAGTTTTTGCTAAATAATTTTACCCACTTTCCCTCCACGTAAATGCGAGTACATTTCCTCAAAAAACTCATACCTTCTCGAATGGGTACCAAGACATTGTGAGGGCCAACCTCAAAGGTACCGGGAAGGGTGGTAGGGGATTTGATGACACTCGGTCAGGGTTCAAATCCCCGAACGCTTTCTATTAAACGTGAGAAGGCCTCTCTTATTTGAGAAACGACAGCGGATATTCAAATGAGGTCATAGGACGCAGTCAAGACAGAATGGAAGACGACGCCCCTCTCCCAACGCCGGTTGGCAGGACAAGGAGGACAATGACGCGAGAGAGAGTCAACAACAACTGTCACAACAGAGGAAAGAGAGGAAGGGTGGTGTGTTTTTACTGTCAAGACAACATACTTTGCCGGTCCGCCTCCCCTTTGCCACGCGCGGCTCGACAAAAACAATACTTGAAAAAAATGGCCGGGCG
>CABFVZ010003234.1:62495-82299 GCA_902151445.1 Timema monikensis | reverse complement strand
TGGCAGCACCATCTAACCTGCAAAATAATTAAACATTAATATTGTAAAATCAATGTAAAATAAAAGGTTGGGAATAGTCCTATATGTTGTTCAAGGACATACTCTAACTACCTATCAAGTTTCATTCAAATCTGTTCAGCAGTTTTGGCGTGATTGAGCAACAAACATCCAAACACACAAACTTTCGCATTTATAATATTAGTAAGATGAAGTAAAACTAAAATATTTAGCATATTTAGAATTGAAGATGTGTCGAATGTAGAGACTACATTTTAAGACCAGACTTCTGATTAAGCCTAGTAATCAAAAGGTTTACCGTTACACACAAAATTAACAATTAAAAAATCATATAAATAATAGCTTCGATCCCATTTGCATTATTTAAATATCTTAATTATTATAAAACTACTACAATTAATTTCTAAAAGCATTTAATATTCATAAATGTCCCCGGCCTTCAGGGATTAGGAGGGCTGTGCAAACCCAAACCCGCTCTCTCCATCAACATTTCATTCTTGCTACAGCCTTGATTGAATGCCTCCCCCAAAGTAAATATCTGGGTGCGCCACTGATTAAGTAAATTATATGATAATACATTTTATTTTACATTTTCCTTCTAAATCATCTTTAAATGGTGAAATTACGCTCCTGACTTTTGGGATTCTTTGATGTATAATTATATAAAATCACAATGACTAATAAGTCGTTAATGTAAATAAAACTAAAAGAACACTATTAAAACCCCACAAATCTTTTCTACTAAAGAAAAACAAGAATTACGGTCAACTACGGTTAAAGTAGCCTTGTCACCCGCCCCCTCCCCTTTCTTCACTCTACCAGTGCTGAAATGCCTAAATTTGAAAGAGTGGTTAGATGTAGAATGCCTAAACATAGCTCACTGTATTTAATTAGTGTATAATCTAAAGCGTGTTACGTATACTAACTATTATTTTACAATTAATTTTATGTAATTTTACACAAACTATACTAAATTAGCTCCTCCGTGATCTTTTCTGATGCTACCCCCTGGACCCTTGTGGCATACAACCCTATGGAACATGCCCCCATAGTACAAATATTGTTGACTCCTACAGAAATAAAAGAGGCTGAAGTAGTGACAGGGCTCCTTGCCCTGCTTTGGGAATACAAGGAAAGGAGACCCCCAGGGATCTTACTCGGCGTGGATAACACAACTGCCTACTACACAATAACAACTGGAAAATGACTGGTATTCAATAACGCCCCCACAAGGAATCTACATCTAAGAGTCACCAACTTCTTAAGAGAAACACCGTAGGACGTGTTCTGGACTAGAAAACAATGGAACCCCGCGGACTTCCCTTCAAGGGAAATTCTAAGACAACTAGTGGAAGAAGAAGCTCAAATAGCGGGAACATTTCATCCCGAAAACATCACCACAGATCTCCAGGAACTGTTATATATTTAAACCTATCTGTACTTATATTATAAATAACCATATATGTATATTGTAACATATATTGAAACCTGTCTGTTCATGTGCTATAAACATTAATAAAGGCAATGTCAAATGTTTCCTTCTTCCTCGCTTTCATCTGTCCCCCGGGGACCATCCATCCTTCCGCCCGCAAAGCGACTATATAAGGAAAGGGTGGACTGGCCTCGGGACTCATTCGGAACGAGGAGGAGGGAAACAGAAAAAAATTTCCGTTGTGTGGGCATTTCCACTAGATTTGTGGCCTATGCCACTTATTAGTGGTTTTGCGCGTAACGATGTAATGTTTCCGGGGACACCAATATCATCTTTTTAGTGTGTTCCATTATCTACTTGTTGGATAAGGAACCGAGGACACCGCTGATTAAAGTGGCTAAAAGTAAAGGCAGGAACGCTCATCCTTTCTGAACGAATAGTCGTTTCTTCTTCTTCCAACACTCTCCTAGTTTTATAAACTTGCGCAACACCTGTTTTTGAGCACGTAACTTTGTCTTCTGTGCATTTTTCAACGGCATACGCTCTTTTAAACTTTTGTAGGCACACTCGCAAACAGAGTCAACCAGTTTATTGTCGGCCATTTTCAGCAAGGCAACACGTTTCTGCGGGTTCATGTGATACATCTCACATGCAGAGGGGCCTGATTCAGCACTTTGGGACTCATGGTTATGAAATTATCTGTAAGCGTGAAGTGTCGGTGTTTTTTTATCTTTTGCATGGTAGGTACACACAGCACCAGACATTTGTGTGGTTTCTATATCAGAACAATTCGGGCGTACCTTGTTTTAAATCTCACATTATATAGCCGTGGGGAGTAATTGTAGCATCAGCGTAAGCCTCTTGTAATATAAGAGGGTTTTCAGGACATACTTGACGTGCAAAGTGTTGAATCTGAGCTTTATACCTGGGATTTTTAAAAAGTACGATATAATGTGCGTTTAAGGAAATGTCTCCTTGGCCCTTGCCTTGGTGGATTATATTTTGGGTAAGGTACATGACGCTAATGTTTTGATATTTAATATTTTGTGGCATCCTTTGGCTTAAAGATCGACGACCACTTCATTGGCTTCACGCATCAGGTCGTCCAGGATAATCAAATGTGGAGAATCATTATAGGTGTCATCCATTTCTGGCAAGCCTTTACAAAATATGATGCGGGGATTTGACCCGTCTTGTTTGAATCCCGGTTGTTATAAAGCATAATACCATGTTATTTAATCAAATTTAACGTCACACATTGTGTACAAGTGACGGCTAAAGTCTGCTACAAAATGTGACTTTTACCAGCCGGAAGGGCCGCTGATGATGGCCGAAAATGGATGTTTAAACTTTTCCATAATGTTTGAGACTGAGCTTATAAGCTAAATGAACTTGTATTTATAGGATAGGAGGGAGGAGGTTTAGACGTTAAAACACAAAAATAACGGTTTTATAATATTTATTCACACAAATAAATGTAGCTCTCACCATTAAAACTAAACATGGAATATTTATTTACACAAATAAATTTTTTACAGATATATCTCACACCCTGAAAATTATACTTGGAATATTTGTTTACAAATACATTTCACAAACATGGAATATTTAATTACACAAATAAAAGTATTACAACCCTTGAAAAGTATACATGAAATTTTTATTTACGCACATAAAAGTTTTTACAAATATATATCAGACCCTGAAAAGTTTACTTAGAATATTTATTTACAAATATATCTCACACCATGAAAAGTATACTTGGAATATTTATTTACAAAAATAAAAGTTTATATAAATATATCTCACCCCATGAAAAGTATAATTGTAATATTTATTTACACACAAATAAAAGTTTTAGAAATATGGGTCATGCCATTACAAGAATATTTGCAATAATTATTTACAAAATAAGTTAATTATAGAATCTTTATTATATATTGAAATAAATTATACATGTTTAGGTGTAGAGGAAACAATATTCAATTTCTTGAGCTCGTAGCAGGAATAGTGGCCTCAGTACTAATTAAAAATTTCAGTTTAAAGAACATTTTAATATATGTAAACAACCAAATGCTTTTAATTTAAAATATGTACAAGAAAATAAACAAATTTGACTAGATTTAAATAAATATATATACAAACAACTAATTCTATTTGACTAGAAATAATCAGGTAGGTGGAGGTTTGTACTGGTGGATAAAAAATATAAAAATATCCAAGGTGCATAAAATAAATAAATAAAAAATATGGGTATTTTTATGCAGAAAAAATATGAAAAAAACTTAAATCTTTGGAAATTTTTATGTCCATGGAACTATCTAGAGTGAAATAAAAGAAAAGATTATTCAGCCCGTCTAAATGATCACCTTTTATTCGTCGCGAGTGCGTTTACAAAGACTCTGATACCCAAACGGAAACGTATTAAAATCATCGGTTATCCACCGTTTGGTGTACATTGGCCGATACACTTTATTCTGCGAAATGGTACATAGAGTTGCAAGACATTTTCTTATAATTCTGGGTGGTATCTGTATGTATCTTTCCACAGCCTGTTCAGTGACAATCACTTTCAAAACGTCAAAATTAACATAATTCCGATTGCCGTAATTTATGGTGATCCAGCGATCCTTGCACACCGTTGTTGTTTTGGAGGGATATCCACCAAATAAAACTAGGCACGCGTAATTCTTGGGACCGCCAGATAAAAAGGCGTTAATGTAGCTTCCAGGACCGTAATCTTGAATTTCATCAATGAGGTCACCTCAAAAGTCTCCAGTTGGTGGACTCCAATCACCGGGGCGTTCGGTGAATAGAACGCTATCCGTATCGTGTTATAAAATGCGGTCCCCCAATTTTTAAATGGTGCTGTATAAGTTCAACCTAGACATAGCAGTCATGTAGCATGCCATCGCAACATTCGTGTTAGGGTTAGGGAGCAACGCGTCACGCGTATCCTTGTAATTGAGGAACATAACCTCATCATTTACACCAATGACTCTGTCCACGGTGATGTACGGATCTGTCAGGTACTTGTGGATGCCCTAATAGTCGTTGACAACGGCTACATGTGGTGAATCTGGTCTTTGCCCAAATTTCCCTATAGTGAATTTAAAAAGAGTTTAGCCAGATTGCGGAGACCAGAGTGTTTACAAACAGAGCAGGCATTGAGTTTTCCCCCTTCCTTTTCCTCATAATTTTGAATGTAAGCTAAATTCTCATATTGTGAGGTACACCACCCTTGCCATCCGCTGGTTTCTTGTTTGATTTTCAAAAAAGTATCAATGTACCCGTGAAACAATCCGTCAGAACGTGTCTGACGTTCGTAAGAAGATTCATTGTACTCCCACACTTTGTGAACGGCCTCAACGGCTTAGCCTTTCTCAACGACTTTCCAGATCTCGGCAATTAGCCAGATGCCTGTCAACAAGTGATCTTTTTTGTCGTTGTGCTGACACACGCCATGGTTTTTCACCTCCCCTCATTTCCTGACCAAGATAAACATTAACTTGTTGTGCATACGTATAGGCAATACGGGCCTGAATAAATCCCGTGGATGCATCACGGTAGCTTTGGCTATGCTTCCTACTTGATCTATAGATGGACAATTTGGTTCCAAGGGAATTTTGGTGTTGCCAATGGGATATTTTGTGTACTTGAAAACGTAAGGATACAATGAACACACATCCAAGTACTTGATATTCTCTCCACAAGAAAGGTCTGCTTGGTGTAAGAGTTTGATACAATTTGTATGCCCGCCAAAATGCGTCTCTGTGTCTGAGTGGCTCCTTGCTGTATACCTCGTGCTAGAGTATAAATTCTTTCAATTCCTTGTTTGTGCATTTCATCGCATTAAACGTACACTCCCACATCTCTACGAGCCATGATCACATTATAACACGTCTCCATGGTCTCGTGGAGGCTGTTTTGTATCGGGGTGGTCCTGTCAGGATAACTGAGAGGGAACCCGTGCCAATAACAGCCCCAGAACTGGAAGACGTTGGATGTATCTCCAGCTTTAATAATGCCGTCTACACAACGCCCTAACATATATTTCTCACGGCTGTTACCCGCATGAAGAAAAAAGACACCATGTTTGTGGGACTCCCAGCAGAGACATCGTACGGCGACGTGCGACTGTTGGTCTGCACACCTGTAGCCACCGTTAGGGATGATACAGACGGTATTCTTATAGATATGACCTCAGCGGTAAACCAATATGGCCACTCCTGCGATTGTACATGCCTCTCCGAAGGGATACAACTTTTCTTTTTCCTTAAACATGTATCTATGCTTTAGGCGGGACTTCCATAGGATCTCTACATCTTTTTACGCAATACAGTTCCAACTCGCGGATAAAATCAAAGACATAATTTTCTTGGACCAACGCGTCATACCACTTCTCAAAGCGTTCCTTTCCCTCAATCGACATCTCATCGATGTCGTAGTCCTCCTTTGGTGGCAAGGTACCCCTACAACCCGAGTTTTCTTTTTTATTGAAAAAATGGGGAAATGTCCCTTGTCCAAAGACTCATCCAAGCCGAATGTTTCATGCATCTTGTACATCGACAATAGGAGACATTCAGTGAGTCAATAAAGTGGAGCGGGCCATAATGCATGGTCATAATTTTCCCACCGTTCATTATGATCGCTGGAGTCCATTTTTAACCTCCATAATATATTTTAAAATAAAATTCCCATCATAACCCTTCGCATTATGGCCTAGGAAGGTGATGTCCTTAAATATTGTTAATTTAACTTGCTCTTTAAAAAAAAAATTGGACCACTGTGGCATCACCCTTGAATATGCGAGTCTAATTGCCCCCACATTCGATGTCATGATGGTCAATCGTATTTATATGAATGCAGGCCGTGCAACTCGTCTGCACGATACAGAGGTTAGGTTCGTGCAAGTAGGTGATGACCGCATCTTGAATAAGTGTTTCTTGTCAGCTTTCAAAATCATAGAATACAAACATGAAATTGCTCTTTTCCGGTGTCGGCTTGAGTGGGGCTTGCTTCATATAGCATAAATTACCAAAAGGACGATATGAATCACATACTCTACACAAATACTCATAACACCTGTGTGAATGATTTGATCTTACCAAACTGAAAAATTGCCCACAGACCTCAAAAAACCTTTTTGACATCACAGACCGACATGTGACCTCTGCAAAAACCAGGACGTTTATGGTTATCAAAAGTTGTCTTGTTTGTTAACCAAAGCCCACAATCTTTACAGACCACAGATCGACCTCCACTGCAGACTGCCTTAGCGTAACACTTTTTGCACGTGGATTAGTATTTGTTCTTGTTGTTATCATGGAACTGTACACGGCACTCGTGGCAAAAATACCCGCATTTAAATGTGGTTGTCAAGGATGTTATGACATTAAAATGGTTTTTCTTATCGTCGTGAAAATACAAATCAAGGTAGCCCTCAAAGAAATGTTCAGGAAGAGTAGGCCCCTCATATTGGACATGCCTCCCCCGACGTTCCCTGAACACTGTGATTTTGTATTCGTAGTGGTATGTTTAAAATTGTTTAAGTTCAGTGAGCATACTACCTTTCACAAGATTCACACGTGCATCACGGCATAAATCTTCTGCTTTGTATTTTTGAATATTTCGGCCGTCCTTTATGTGCTTATAGGTGTTCATGTCCATGAATCTTGGTTCTCTTTTAACGTCACACACAGCCTTGGCAACAACCAAAGTACAGGCAAGAAAGAGTGTATAATCTATAGTTTGAATCGTAATGATTCCTTTATTAATACGGCTATATGTGCTAACGGGAGTAAGTTTATCACATTTATGATTACCACTCCCACGCGGCTCCTTAAAGTAGTGTAACTTGACATATAAAAGGGACGAAGTGAGGAACGAAGCATTGCTTTGTAACATTCGTTTTACATTGGATAGCACAGCCTGCACGTCAAGCTGATCTGTCCACATATATGAGACAAATACAGGTCTTGACTAGGAGTCTGTGTTGACTAATAGTAGACCTACGTGATCCTCACCGCTAACATCATGGTTCTGGAGACGCCCTAGCAAAGCATCGATTTGCTCCTCAAACCAGGCTTGAGCGTCACGATCACTCTCTGGCGTCCCTAATTGCATGATCTATTAACACCTGACATAAAAAGACCGCTTTAATTGCGTAATTCTCTCCTCAACGATTCGAAGATGGATGCCTTGGTGACAATGATCCACCAACCTTATTTACCAGGCCACTAATTCCTGACTGTGGTGCTGAAGATGGTCCCGATGCCGCCACCACGGGTTGTGGGTGGACCATTGACCTCGTCTACCTCACCGCATCTTGGGCTTGAATACCATCTCCCTGGCTTGGTGGCAATGCTCCTGCGGCGGGTTGAAGGGGGCTCACAGCCGGCAGCGCCGGGGCACTGTCTCTTCATCCTGACGGTGGTACTGCTCCTGCCAGGAGGATGGAACCGAGATTTCCGCCCTCCATTTGAACTATTACACAAAAGCACGTGTCAATGTAACTTCTAAGTAAACACTTGAAATATATTTGTCCCAATCATATTTATTTTATTTTATGCAAACTTACGCGTGTTTTTTATCTTTAAATTAATGATACTACAAAATGTATAATACTTTTCAATTTCAAAATACTTTAAGTATTTATATAATATGTTGTTACAATATTTTTGCTAAACATAATTGCTTTAACTGATACCAACATTCCCAAAGTGCGTGTAATAAAATACACTTGAATCAAACATTCGGAAAGTGTGTATATGAAATGCTCTTGAACTCTAGAACATGTAAAAAATACAGTCCAGGGCAGTTAATTTATCTTTATGAAAGCTCACACCTACATTTTCACACATGTCAGTGAATCGAACCCGGGACCCTTGGCTCAGCAAACAAATATAGGGGTTTCCCTCTTTTTAATAATCGGCTAAAGCAGCAATATAATTTCCTCGGTTAATTATTTTGCCAGTGTATATTTGAAAACCTGTAAGAAATATCTGTATATTTAAAACAGATTGAAACACTAGATCTACATAATTCCAGTTTTAAACCCCCATAATTACGAGGCAGAACGCAATTTTCGGCTTTAAACTGACTTTCAATGCCATTTGTTGGACCTATATGTAATCAGGCTTACCGCAAGCACGGTAATCAATCAAGAACTCTATCTTTAAATAAGGTGTTAGGGGAAAACATGTCTTAATACAAATTGGTAAAAAATAGGAGAAAATAAATTATAATGATCAGAATTAAGTTTTCTATTTGTATAAATAATTTTGTTTTAGAATTAAATAAAACCTTTTTTATTGAATATTAAAATTTAATTAAAATCCGTTACTGTTTTCCACCCTAAAGCTCGGGTAACTTTTTTTTATTAATAAACGCAAATAACTTAAAAGATTAGGACATCCACAAATCCGGTCCACTGGCTGGTAATTTATTAGACCGACATTTTTAGCCGTGTCGGTAATCGAATCTGGGAACAATAGTTTAGTATACAGACATGCTATCGAAATCGCTAAGGTGACGGTTGAATTTGATCCAACATATTGCAAACACGGATAAAACTACAATTATTATTTTATCTTTTTGTTTTTGTTTTGCATTTAAATGTTTGTAATAATAATCAACCCATATGGATACCATTAAACTGAAATTAAATAAATACATATTAATTACTTTCGTGGGGGGAAAAAACCCTGCCAATTCTATCAATCTCTAGTAGGACGCTAATTACCCAAGGACCAGTTGCCAGCCGCCAGGCAAATTTGGTTCTCGCTAAAAAGCTCTAAAGGGTCCGGGCTATCCGGCACTACCGACGCTGCAGGAGGAGGAGGTGCTTCTTCTTGACAGTCTATCAAAAGAACAAATATCGCTTTACATCAAAGACATAATAAGCAAAATAGTAACCATTAAAATATTAAAAACTCTTTTAAAACATACTTTAATTTATCCCATATTCCAGTGCGTCGAAACTTATTATAATGTTTACTGGCGGCTTATTATTGGTCGTTAATATTGTTTCCGCATAGTTGGTTGCCCAATCAATATAAAGAAGCTTCTATTTACCGTTACCCGTTACTTGTCATTTGTGGTCAGGTGTCTGGTGAATACGGACGTATTGGACCCTCTGGTGGCTAGGGGCGTTTGATATGCCGTCAAGGACCACTATCAACCAGTTGCAATCGTGGTTATTTTTCCATCCGTGCAAATACGGGTACACATCACACCCGGTGACGTTAGGAGGTGGGAGGGAGGAGGGCTCAAATCCCTGCAAGGTCAACAAACGCGAATTACTTTTATAAATACAAACACTATATTGCGCCTTATAATTATTTGTTGTTGTGGAAAAGATCCCGGGTTCGAATCCCGTATCAAGGTGTCAATGATATCTATCTGGAACAATCCTCACTAAAAGCATAAATAATAGCTTTGGGCTATTTGGTTCAAAACTACCATATATGTTTTCACATTTGAACCCTGCGCAAATGATGGTACTGTAACAAGTTACGAGTTATGGCTTAATCGAATGGGGGACACTCACCGAACCTCCAAGACGATCTGCAACACGCGGCACCAGCACCAACCTCCTTACTCCAAACAACCACCCGATAGACTGACGGAGCATTCGACATGCGCCACCTAGCGTCAAACCCGAGACTGGAGAGAAATAAAGGAAGATAGTTGCTTCTTCCAGGCACGTCAAGCTTCGAGGCGATTCGACACGTTACTCGACCCCGTCTCTTGCTTCTCCTTCCTTCCCTCTCCTCACGTCCCTCCCCCTCTCTGTCAACTTTAACTTTGTATGTATAGTGGTGCGCTGGTGGTCTATGGACACGTATTACACCACCAGCTTATCGAGGTGAGAACGGCGACGTAGGGCAGTGGGATTATTATTATTATTATTATTATTATTATTATTATTATTATCATTATTTTGTATCTAAATTATATTTCGTCGTAGTGGGGTAAAACTTTCTAAATTATTGTTCTGGACACGAATCTTAGTTTAAATATGTAAATTCACTACGTCATGCGCTTCTCGCTGTTGTCAAAATGTCGTCGCCTTTCTGCCGTCTTTTTGGGGCTCCAGCCCTATTTATTACGCCTATTGGCTTTGTTTGTATATTTAAATACTATTGAATACGCAGAGTAAAACTATGCGTCTTGGGCTTACTTCCCACCTAGTATTTATTTATGAGTACGCTTAAGATTAGCTGTCGTCCGGGTAGATTACATTGTATTAGGAGACAGGACACTAATAGGATGTATAGGGACTTGGTCCACTTTTGGTCGTTATTCTTGTGTAACATTATGATATTAGTTGGGGGTTGTGACCGCCTAACGCCTATGTGTTACGCGGGACTTTTGAATATCATAAACTTTAAAGACCACCCTTTTTGGATTGGATGTTCTTCGAACCTAGGACCATATACTTTGGTATAAGTCAGTTAGGATTATTGTCTGATATGTTTAGTTATGTTCGTCGTGCATGGTTGCATTGTTGCATTGTTGAGTTATGGTCTCCGCCATCTAAATGGAACTATTTCTCGTTAGGAAGGAAGACGCGCTTCACGCTCTATATTTTGTTGATTTCTATAATGTGTACCTTTTCATTGTTTATGACGAATAAAGAAATGTTATTAAAATTAGGCCATTTCGCCTGATTTTCCAGTCATCCTCACCCTAGTATAGGAAAGGGGGGTAGCAGTACAACATCTAATTTTATTATTCTGTCTCTCCCATTCGGGCAAAGATATTCAGACGGTGTTGGAGGGTTCGATTCCCCCTCTGTGTTCAGGTCTCAATGATGCGTAAATGTTGATACATATCTCGCCCTTTTACGTAAGAAGGTATGGGGTTCAAGTCCCTTAGAGGGCAACAAACGCTAAGTACTTCACATTTCAAACCCATATCAAATGATGTTAAACATATCACCTGGTCACACCAACATCAAACTCTTTCGTGATCGTGTTTATTCTTTCCACCCAAACAAACGCTGTTACACTTCTCGCCCTGTGACTTAAGGAGGTATGAGGTTTAAAATTCCTGCAAGGTCGACAAACGCTAATTACTTTTATAAATACAAACCCTATTTTGCACCTGATAATTATTTGTTGTTGCTCATCCTCTAGTATTCCCTTCATATCGAAAACGGTCTATAATTTTCCCAGTATTCTTTCATAACAAAAACTATCTAACATCCTCCGATCATTCCCTGGTTCGAGTTTGTAGTTTATACCCTTCCCGGTCTATTTTTTCAGCGTTATCGGGGTGTCAGATATCCTCCTTGAGCCTGTAAACCTCCCCCTACACCCTCCCACCTCTCCTTCCCTTCTCCTTCCCCCTCCTGCCACTCCCTTCATGCACCGTAAAAAATATCCTATAGCTGTAAAGATGTTGATAGATATCAGAGCCAATAATAAAAGAATATAAGGTTATAAAAAAATCTTTATTTATCGAATTGAAACTATACAATGTTTGAATTATCAATTCAAGAATTATGTGTGGGCAGACAAGACAAGTTCAGGGACATTGTTTGTACACTTACGCGTTCAGATTTCTTTGGAAAAGATAAAGCCTAAAATATATAAGTTTTCCAGTTTGTAAATATTCAGATTAAAGGCTTCTCTAAATCAAACTATGCTCATATATTTACTATTCATGCTATGAAATACTGGTATTTAGCTATGATTAATGTTTGTAATGAGAGTTTGGATATCAAACCCTGTTCTCCAGAGATTAGTAAAGATCTTATTCTAAAAACTCTATATTAACATAATCATTTATCTTTATTGTTTGTAGTGTACCAGATTGTATAACCATTAATCATGTAACTATTGAATTAAAGACCTATCAGCAGTGACGAGCTCTGACTTGAAGATAGAGGATACCTTCAAACCTCTCTATCCCTTCAAGAATCTTCAATCTGTTTATAAGTTGAAATATATGAGCTCCATCTTGCTTTGGAAAAGATAAAGCCTAAAATATATAAGTTTTCCAGGTTGTAAATATTCAGATTAAAGGCTTCTCAAAATCAAACTATCCTCAAGTATTTACTGTTCATGCTATGAAAGACTGGTATTTAGCTATGATTAATGTTTATAAGGAGAGTCGGGAGATCAAACCCTGTCCTCTGGAGAAAACTAAGCCATCTTATTGTAAAAACTCTATATTAGCACAATCATTAATATTTATTGTTTCTATTACAAGTTTTTAGGTTTGTTGTGTAGCCAGGTAACTTTTTAAAATAAATTTATAAAAACATTTTAAACCTTTGTTCTTATTTAAACCTCACCTCTCTAACTGTTCCTATCTGAATTTGTACGGTACACATCAGCTGCGTGTTAGCACATGGTCACCCCTCTATTCCTAGCTTGCAAACGTAGGATACTCAAACATTCTTGTCAGTTTCAGACAACCCTTCCCTCCAGAGCTTGTAGCTGAGGGATGCTCAGATTTGGCTAACAGACCTGTTCGAATATTGTTAGCAACAGTCTATAACCTAGTAGAGAGGATATGTCTAGACTAAAGTAAAAAGGACAAACATGATGTTCATATAGGTTTTAATAACACTTTAATTTTGAGTATAAAATTATTGCTTTTTACATAAGCTCATTGGTTGGAAAGTTACAAGTTCGTTTTCTTAACCTAACAAATCTTACTTTTGTATATTAAACAAATGTTTCGAATACATGATGAAACACAAACAAATCTAACATAACTTATCATCAAACCTAGTCTGGTTGAGAACAAATCTAACCGATCATATTAAACAAATGTCTGAAATAAAACATAATCTAATCTATGAACATGACCATGACGGTGAGAGTGTGATGATTACTCAATGTTGTTGTTGCAATCTCTGTCCTGGCTGTTCACCTCCTTCTTCCCCTTCCCTCCCCTCCCCAGACATGTTGATTATTGATGATTGCTAATTGCTCTCTCCTTCCGTCCTCCGGACATGTTGATTATTAATGAATGCTAGAGCATTTGCCTCTAGTCTTTGCCTCTTATTATAGCAACATCTTGTGAATTTGGGGAGTGCCAGGCCTCCACCGTGGTTCGGATTCCACGTTAAACTGTAGGTCCATCATTTCATCTCACAATCACCCTAACATTACACATTAGCGTAAGTGCGTATAACCCGAATGGGTAGTAAGACGCGGTGCTAATAATAATAATAATAATATAGCAACATCCCTGGCGAGGACTACCATTACTAGAATTGGAAAAAATAAATATACAGCTCCATCTTTATATGAAATAACTAAATTAGCTGTAAGACAAAAATATAAAATGAAGTCAAAGATTGACCAGAAAGAATTGTTATGTGACTGGTTACATTGTGAAGAAATATTTCCGAAATAGAATAAAGTCAAATTAATAACCTATTAGATAAAAATAGATATCAAATTGAAAGATATGAATAAGATAGAATTAGGTTATTGATATAAATTATATTGACAATATCAATTAAGTGTACTTATCGTAAAGAGTCAATGGACTGAGTGGCAAAGTTGTTGTTAAAACAAGAAACAAAAAATCAATTAGAATCATTAATTGTGAGTGAAATATAGATTATGTATTGAGAAAAAGTTTTTAATTAGGTTAAAAAAGTAATAATTGAACCTTTATAAACACATTAAAAATGTGAGTCAAAAAGCACATATATAACAAAACAATAAAACATATTAAAATACATGTGTTATAGACATTAGTTAAAATAAAATAAGGTGTATAATATTGATGACAAGATAAAATTATGATTAGAAAAGAATTAATAGAGTTCCATTGAGAATTGAAGCCTATATTTTTCTTAAAAGTTTTTTAAGTTGGTTTGTTCTAAAAATTTCAGGATTTTATGTTGTTACAATTTAACAAACCATAAATATATTAAGACAAGTGTTGATGAAATAGATGAAACTTATAATATTGTGTAATAAGATAAAGGTCAAATGACAAAAATGGAATTTTATAAATACAAAAAAGTTAAATATAAGTTGAGATCTATCCTTATCTGAAGTTTTGAATTCCCTTGTTCCTTGTAAATCAGGAGTGAATTAATCACAAGTCCAACATGTTTCGGCGCTCGATAGGCACCATCCTCAGGTCTAAATAAATTAATATTATCATTGATGAAAATATGAGCTTTTCACCATATAGATCATATGCATTACCTGCACAAGCTTTTGTTGCAATTATGTGATTTCAGCAGAAATTCCAGAATTTTCCTTTGAGAAAATTCACATACAAATTAGATTTATTGTTAAATACGAATTAGCTAATAACAATATAACAAGATTATGTGAAGCATTTTTTTTAAACAAGCCACTTTTATTACACCATACTCCGAAAGAAAAAAGAATCTTTTATATGAAACATAAATATCACACAGGGCACCGGATTGAGCACCGACCGCATCTAGGAAATCGATGCCCACCACCGCGTCGCCTGTCTCCAAGGATGGCACCCATACACACGCTGTTAAACCCTCTGCGAGCGCTACGTTCTCCCTCAGGCCTGTATCCAGCTCGTACGGATCCCAGTATTCTGAAATTAAATAAATACATAATAATTACGATGGTGGTAGAAAAAGCAATGACATTTCTCTAAAATCTAAAGCAGAATGCTAATAATCCATGGACCAGTCGCCATCCACGAAGCAAATTCCGTCCAGGGTAAAAAAAAATTCCAACGTGTTCTGGCTATCTGCTTCCACCGGTTGAATTACCGAAGCCGCGGGTTCGTCTTCTTCATGAAAGTCTGTCAAAGAAGCAAATACCGCTGTAAATCAAAGACGTAATAATCAAAATATTAACCATTAAAATATACAAAATATTTTAAACATACCTGAATTTAGCCAATTTTCTAGCGCGTCGAAACTCATTATGATGTTTATCACTCGCAGTTATTAATTACAATGACCTAATGTAATGTATTCATGGTATATTTATAGTCGCTTCAATGATAAGTGCCGCATGTAAAGGTGGCGGCTTCTTATTGGTCGATAATATTGTTTTCGCATCGGTGCTTGCCCGATCCGCGTAGATAGGCATCTATTTACAGTTATATTTCATTCTCGCTAGCTCTCTCGCCGAGGATGGATGTCTTTCTCTGGTGCTCTGTCTAGAGGGATCCAACAGTGCAAATGCGGGTGTACATCTTGCCCTGTGACGGGAAGTGGTAGGGGGGTTCGAGTACCTGCAAGGTTGACAAACAATAATTACTTTAATGAATCCATCATAGACTCTGCCTTAAAATATGAGTGAAGAATGACCATGGGCACGGGACGAATCCTGGATAGCTCAGTGGTAAGAGCATTGACGTACTAAGCCGAAGGTCCCGGGTTCGATTCCCGTGTCCAGGTGTCATTTTTCAATTTTCAGAATAATTACTTTTATAAATACAAACCCTATATTGTTGCGCCAAAAGTCCCGGGTTCGAATCCCGTATCCAGGTGTCAATGATGGAGTAAGCATAAATAATAGCTTTGGCCATTTTCACATTTCAACCCAGCGCAAATGATGCTACATCACTAATTTTATTAGTATGTCTCTCTCTCTCATTTGGGCAAAATTATCCAGATGGTGTTGGAGGGTTCAGTTGTTAATGACGTGTGAATGTGGATACATATATTGCCCTGCGACGTAAGGGTTAAAGTCTCTTAAAGAGCAACCAACGCTAATTACTTTGTAACATTAGCCACAAGCCAACCATAGCTAAGTCAATAACAACAGAAATAGCCTATTGTACTGACACCGTCTGCTGTTGGCTCAACTACACACCCGATTGGCCCATCGAAACCCACACGCTTGAACAAGACAACTGACCACGAAATACTAAGACCACGCCTATTCAACACTCAGAGACGAGATCCCCGGACCAAAGATCTTCGGTAGGAAAGAAGATACTCTTCGCCAGTGCCCAGTTTTGTTTCTACCCCAGTCTAGAAGCGTGTAGAATCCCCCCTCCTTGTTTATGTTCTTTGGTTTTCCTCCCTTTATCACTCCATAATTCTGCGTTCTGTGGACTGTGTTGTAATCGTATAAAAGAGTGCTCGTGTGAGTGAAGTGCCACTCTCGGACTGGCTTTGATAATCGGTTGAGCAAGTGAAGGCTTCGGAAATTAATAATGTAAGCAAAATTCTTTTTCTTTTTCAGCTTAAGTGGAAGGACTACCTTGTAAAATTTGAGAAGCGCTATCAGCGCAACTCCTAGGAAACGTCCATATATTGAACTATTTGGGCTGTTTAGCCGACACCAAGCTAGAGTTGCGGTGTTGTCAAATCTGTCAAGTTTGTACTGAAAGGGTGAAGGGGGAGCGAGCTAATCTGTTGTTTACATGGGTCAAGTTTCTTGGAAGGGAAAGGCAAGAGTGCGGCTTTTATCAAAGACCACTCACTTACTTTGCAGAAATCTGTTGCTTTATTTTTAGGTTGAACTCAAATTATCAGTAGTCCCTATATTTCTTACCTAGTGGAAGAAAACATTTTTCATTCGACTTTCTAAGTATTAGACTGGATTGCTGGTGACAAGATCGGGGTTCAATTCCCAATAGAGTGTACCGAGGTTTTTTTTCTTCTTAAAAGGGTTCCAACGCTTATGTACTAATTACTTTAATCAATGCGTTAGGCATCAGGAAGGTAAAATTAAGAGGAGGTGCATCTGTATTTTCGTGGTGTGAGAGCGGAAAAAATATTTAGGGAAAAACCACCTGAGTACCCCCGACCGGAATCGAACCGTGATCCCCATCTTCAGCATGTCAGTTAAACACGGCGGGTAACACACACTATTAGACTGGATTGCTGGTGGTGGGAAGTTTAAAAGTTTAAATCCCAGTCGGGTGTAACAAGGTTATTTTCCCCTAAAATGGTTCTCCATTCTCAATATACGTAAATGTGGGTACATTCAATCTAGAATGTCACCTTCCCCATTCCTAATTCACTAGGGTAATTAATGTATGTGTTATGCTCAAATGATGGAAAATATCAAAATCCAAATAATAATAATAATAATAATATTAAGAAGAATGGTAATAGAAATATCTTATCAATAAACATACACGTTTTTTATTTTTAAACCTTTCTTTCATGGACATAGAAAATTGGGGGTCAGAGGTCTGGACCCCCCTTGAAATTTGTTATAGCCCTTAAAAGTAAGGTGGGGGTGGACATATATACGTATAAAATATAAATAAGAAATTGTATATTTTACTTTTCATTCTTGTAACATATCAGCCAGATACTAATTATTAGTAGATTATTATTATTATTTTAATATAAACTTGGAGATGCACTAAAATGTCATATTGTAAAACTAGCTTTACCAACATCAGCTTGTAAAATTTACAAAGGCGTAACTATGCAAAAAATGACCCATGATGGGTCTCCCCAAGAAAAAAAAAGACCCCACCCTCCTCAAATCTTATGTATAATTGTAGATTATTAAAAAAAATTGACATTTATTATTGAAATTATTTTATAAAACATAATAATATAGACTAGGTAGGTTTGATTTAGAGGAAGTGCACCCACATTTGCACGAAGAGATAAGAGAGTAAACCCAATGAGGAAAAATCACCTAAAGAGCATTACTATACAGCAAGTTGTTAAAATTGTTGATGAAAAGTTTCAATATAACGTAAAAATACCTTAATTTGATTAAATAAAACAATATTTATAAATATTATAAACAAATCTATAATCGATTATCAATATTAAGACTTATAGAGACTAAACAAACAATGATCTCAGTGAAATTGTCTACATTTCCTCCAAGGACAAGATGCGGGCAGTAGCTTAACAGACAACATAGCTAATCTCGGCATCCTTTCTTGATTCATTTGTTCCTTAAATAAATTTTAATTAAGTCTTGGAAATTACTTTTCAGCTGTTTCTATTGATTTTTCAGAAAAATATATACATACTTTTTTTTACAGAATAAATTATGCGCAATAAAGTGACTATTGAGTAATTTTTGATTGAAATATTAGATCTTTACGAAACAAAACTAGACTTCAAAGACAATACTTTCATCTCTTACCAAATTAATTTTGGGTGGGTAGACCTGCGTGGTGGGCCCTATTTTGGCTGTGGGTCTGCGGCATTTTGCCACTACCCTATAGTTACACCACTGAACTTATATCTATCAAGAATTTCAAACTCTATTAACCTATTTTTTTATTAATTATATTTGATAATCAAATATATATTTATACATTTAAACATATTTTAATATGTTTTAACACCCACTTTGGTAACCTAATGGTCTAACGCGCTATTATTGCAGTAGACTAGACTGCCGATGATGGGGAGATAAAGGATTTAATCTCGGTCGGCTCTACTGAGGTTGGTTTTCCACGCTCCCTCCCCGAAAGTGTGGGTACACTTCCTATGAATGTAACCTTCCTGATCCCTAAAACCATTAGCATAATTGTTGAAAAACAAAATCTATTCACAAATACTCTGTTTATTTGACAAAAATTTGAATCTGGCCATTCCTCAGGAACTGTATATCCTACTGAAAGAAAATATTTTGACCAGCCTACATAATATTATAATTATACATATAATGTAAATAAAAATAAAATATTATATTATAAAATACATATTATATATCTATATATTTATAAATACTGATATTCAAATTTGAAGATAGCATACAAAACAATTTTCTGCAAAAAGAAACATTTCATTTTTAAAAATGGATAATTTTTATAGAATAAATATTAATAGGTAAACTTTATTGCCTCTACTACAAAAATTATAAACAATTACTCCAAAAATAAGTATTTAAAATTACAATAAAACATGTAGAAATATACTGCAAGAAAAGATTTCTCGCCCAATTGTATGGAAAGTATCTATCAATTTTGACCAAAAGTGATAGGCTTATACACAAGCTTTACATTGAAGCATGATCATTTTAAAAACTGTGTATCCCTTATCAATATATTTTGTTCCAGGCGTGTTCATAATATCTACATATCACTAACTATTTTATAATTTTTGCTACACACAGTATATAGTAATGCATGCAATCTACTACTTTTTACATTCAAAGTCCTTCATCAAAACTCCTGCAATGAACACACTTAAAATTATTTAAGTAAATATGATATTTGTGATTAATTTATTTTATCAAATAATAATTGTCAAAATTAAATATGGAACTATGTTAATTTTATTAATTTTAAATACTGTGGTGGTCACGGCATGTTCATTAGTTCCCCCACTTCTCTTTCATTATCCAGATTTATAATTGACTAGACCCTTCCCCCTTCTTGAAAGAATTTTTAAAATCTGTCCAGTAGTTTTTGAGTTTATCCATTACAAATAGACCCCCC
>CABFVZ010003234.1:14916-60813 GCA_902151445.1 Timema monikensis | reverse complement strand
ATCTTGTGAATGTGGGGAATGCCAGGCCTCCACCGTGGTTCGGATTCCACGTTAAACTGTAGGTCCTTCATTTCATCTCACAATCACCGTACCATTACACATTAGCGTAAAGTGCGTATAACCCGAATGGGTAGTAAGACGCGGTGCTAATAATAATAATAATAATAATAATAATAATAATAATAATAATAATAATAATAATAATAATATAATGAAAACAGTTTTAGCCTAAGTCGTCCCACATTTCAATAACAAGACCAGTATGTCTTATGCAGTGTTCTTTAAATTATTTTTTAACACTTAAAATTGAATTGGCTGCGTAGATATGAGTAAATTATAAACCATGTAAGTGAATTGATCTTTACAGTATTAAAAATCTGATTCAAATGTGTATAGTAGTTTTCTTAGTAATCGGGCACAGAGAAATCGCCTTAGAAACCGGCCGCGCTCATCTCCCATGGTGATCCATCCCCTTAATATATCTACATCTCATGCAGAAATACTTTGACAGCACGGGTTTCAACTACCCCATCCAGTACAAACACGATGGAACTACAATTATTAACGTGCTGTGTCAACCATAAAATATCATTACCAACATCTACAAAATGCGGTGAGATACGTAGCTGAGTCTGATGACTGGTATCCTGAATCTATAAATTGTGCAATAGGTCTTCTGAGAATTTTAGATAATTTATGTTCACAATTTTGCTGTGCTTATTCGATAGAATTTTTTTCTTCGGTGAACATTTATCTAACAATTTCCAAACTTGGCACACAAGTGATGTAAACTTATTTATCAATTAAATAAGGACTGCCAAATCAAACATTTCGTCTCTACGTTCAGAAAAGGCTTTACAAGAGTGCTTTAAAGAGAGTATGGAGTTGAACAAATACTATCAAGCAGACTTCCATTTAGAGCGTTTTGTTGAAACTCACAAACGCGTTGCATTTGAAATCCTTGATTATATCATGGTTCAGTTAGATTAATGACTCTCCAACTTTGACGAAATTGCATAAATTGTTAAAATTCTTAAACCATACAAAATTCATCCAGTTTAAAAAATCCTTTTCTGACAGCCAATTTCAAAAACTCAAAAACACATACCATAAGGTGTTTAACATTGTGACACTACACGATGAACTAGATAATATCTACAACTTAGAAAAAAAGCCAATCTTTACATTGAATGATTGTGCTTCATTGAAGATAACAACCTCCAAACAGTGTAGGAACAAGCGTAAAAGTTGCTGCAACTAACTCTTAGCATTCCAATGGGCTCGGCTACTATAGAACGTTTAATAAGAAAGCTACATTGAAAGGTATTAAAACACACCTGATCAATTCTATGGCCAATTACAGACTATCCAACCTGGCTACTCTTTCAATAGAAAAGAAACTTTCTTGTAAGTTATTGTAAGTTGTAAGGGTGATAGATATATATATTTTTTTCATAAATGAAACAAAGAATCTTATAATTGATTTACAAGAAAACGTAGACAACTGTGATGGCCATGAACCCACGTCTTCGACCTCTCTAAAATAGGATGGGGTATACTTTAATGTAAGTAGGTGTTTCATTTACATCTGTTTCCTATTTCTCGATAGGTGTATAAAAATGGATTTTATTATTAGCAGTAGTAGTAGTAGTCTGCCAGTACTGCCAATCATAAAGATCCCATTTTCGACATCGTTAGGTGTGCCCCTTTATGAATGTTCATGAATCAGCTTATCCAAAAATTGTCATCAGACATCAAGCTTCGCCACTGGTCTTACCTTTGTATGAGTCTTTATCCACTTCTTGTAAAATGACACTTTTGTGTACACCCCCGGGCTTTCTAAACTGCCTTTTCCTTCTCCCCAGGACACCACGCCGACAAGATATGGGACCCTATCTATTTCCCACACTAGAGGTCCACCAGAGTCCCCCTGAAACAAACAATTCATTATAATGGAGTCAATATTGGTATATTCTCATCTATTGATTAAGGTTATGGCCCCATTTAAATATCATAATGTTTGAATTGAAAAATGGCTTCTGGACATGGGAATCAAACCTGAAACCTATGGCTTAGTACGCCAATTATCTACCTTACCACTGAGCTATCCAGGAGTTGTCCCTTGATCAGGGTCATTATTCACTCATAATTTAAGACAGAGTTTGTGATGGACTTGTGGAAATCATCAGTTACACATGAGTGATCAATGATCATGAGTATTGGATAACGCAGCACCACCTTCAACTTGAGAGGGTTTTATGCTAACAATAGTGCAATGACAATTTGTACTAATGTGCATATCATGATTATTAAATAGCCAAGCAATTATATGTATTAATTACTGGTATAGTCTCATCTAAACTCATATTCTTTAAATTGAAAAATGACACTTGAACACAAGAATCGAACCCGGGACATTTGACTTAGTATGCCAATTCTCTAACCACTGAGCTACTCAAGAGTCATCCCGTGACCATATGAGGCTATAACCGTTATTAACAAATATAATAGCTAGCTAGAGGGGCTGCCTATATGTACGAGGCGTGTTTTTTTTTAAAAGTAAGTACTGTTTTAAAATTCGGCCACTGCAGCGCTGCGGCTGCCGTTACGCACATGCGCGTTGAGTACCTCCATCTGTTGGCTAGCTACAAACGCCATTACGGAAGTATTCGACCTTGTTTATGTCTCTTTGTGAGTATTTAAAATGGCTCAGTCAATTTAAAAACCCACCGACTATAAAATACGCTCTGTTATTCGTTTTCTTCATCAAAAGATGTGAAAGTGGCTGAAATTCATCAGCAGATCAGTGAAGATTGTGAAGAAAACATTATGAGCGAAGAAAATAGTAATAAAATGGGTTATAGCATTTAAAGATGGCCACACGAATATGCATGATGAGGAACGAAGTGGACCTTCTGTCATTACTGAATACTTGGCGCAGAAAGTTGATGGAAAAGTTTGAGAGAGCAGACACTTTACGATTTAATCTTTATCTAATGAATTTCCTCAAGCTTCAAGAGGTGTTCTTTATGCAATTGTGATAGAACACTTAAATTATCGTAAGTTGTGCTCACGCTGGGTACCAAGAATGTTGACTGAGGTGCACAAAACCAAACGTTTAGCCAGTGCGTTGACTTTCCTTGAGCAATACAGTGATTTTGGTGATGATTTTTTTTAAGCCAAATTGTCACAGGTGACGAAAATGGGTTGCTCATGATACGCTGGAATCGAAACAACAATCCATGGAATGGCGGCATTCAACATCACCCAAGAAAGTGAAGTTCAAGAAAACAATTTCAGCCCGAAAAATCATGTGTACTGTATTTTGGGATAGGAAGGGGGTGTTGCTTGTGGATTTCTTGCCTCTTGGGGACATAATAAATTCTGAGACCTTAACTAAACTGCGCCGTGCAATCCAAAACAAAAGGCGAGGCATGCTGAGTAAGGGGATTGTTTTGCTTCATGACAATGCCCGTCCACATATGGCTAATCATACCCAAGATCTCATTGCATCATTTGGCTGGAAACAACTTGATCACCCTCCGTACAGCCCCAATCTAGTACCTAATGACTACCACTTGTTCCTGCATTAAAAAAAAGCATCTCGGTGGTCAGCGCCACGACGATGCTGAAGCCCTCAAAACGGTTGTGTTGCAGTAGATATCAAATCAGGCGGCAGATTTATATGAGGATGGAATTCAAAAGCTGGTTGAACGATACAAGTGCTTTAATATTAATGGAAATTATGTTGAAAAGTAAATTAAAGTACAGGCTTTCATTTAAAAATTAAATTTATAAAAAAAGTACACGTGTATGTTTTTAATTTCAAAACGGCACTTACGTAAAAAAAAAAAACACGCCTCGTATGTCTTTGTTTACCTGAGAAGAGTCCTTGTTGTCGGCTATGGCGCAGATCATCCTATTGGTGACTGGAAACCACACCCATTTGTTGAGCTTCGAGCGGCATTCTGAGATGCTCAGAATATCTACAGTCACCTTCATCAGCACCTGACTGTACTCGCCATCAGAGATCTTGAGACAAACAGGGGCTTGTCGTGGAGTGCTGCCAGGGTAAACAGAGTTAATCTAAACTGTACCAGTGATTTGTTCTTATCACTCATTGGCCCAGTATCAACAAAGATACAGTTTCCATGCGATTAATGTAGCGCAAAGTGATTGGTCAGGTGGGGACTGACTAGGTAGAACATATCCCAAGTACAGTTTCAACAAATTCTGACTACCCTAGTAACACACCACTAGAGAAATATATATATATATACACAATAAAGGGCTACTAAAAATGTTTTGTTCATGTACCCCCAGATACAATTTCTGTTCCCCTTTGTACCCCCAAAGTTGTTGATGCATAATGCATACTATATATATATATTCTATAATTTATAAATTAAATAAATTATATCCAAAACGATTTATTAAATAATAAGTTTTAAAATATACATATATACAGGATGTTCGGAAACTCATAGCCCAAACTGCACATATAGTTTGTTTGAACCCAAAATAATACAAAATACGTGCAAACTTACATCCGGAAAACTCTGCTAGCCACTAAATTGTGTTTGAAGTTTCGGCGTACAGTTCCGGGAGAGCAAAGCTGTTCAAGAATGAGTGTACAACAAGTTTCATAGGAGTTAGTCACGCAGCACTGCACATGTAATAATTGTAAGCACTTTCTGTGGTGTATAACCATGCATCTCAGAACGTATTCGCATTTCTATATGTACTGGTGTACTGTTTACTATGAATTGTGCTATGTTCTGCTGCCGTACTCCAAGATGTGAGGTGTGTAGTGCCAAGTGACTAACTCCTATGCAACCTGTTGCACACGCATGGTTGAACAGCTTTGCTCTCCCGGCACTGAACGCCAAAACTTTGGACAACATTTAATGATATTAGCATAGATTTCTGGGTGTAAGTGTTTAGGGATCTTGTATTACATTTGGTTTAAACAAACTGTAAGTGCAAATTGAGCTATGAGATTCCAAACATCTTGTATGTGTACATGTCTGTATTATTTTTTTAATTTACGTGCCCCTAAGATGTCCCACAGGGATGCGCATACCCCAGGTAAATACCACTATTTAAAATAAATGGTACGGAACTCCGCACGGACTTTCTCACTCTATTGTTTAAAAATGGAGATATTCACTCAACACTCGTAATATATGTGAAACGAAATAATATACACTAGCAAACCCAAGTATAGATTGCACTATACTTATGTAAAACTTTTTTTTAGTCTCGGTTTTAAATTATATAATTTTATTTTTACAGAATTAATGTCCTCATTTGTATGTTTGGACCGATAAAAAAAGATCGATGTTGGGTTCACAAGGGTCAACACTTCGTATTAAAATTTCACTTCCAGTTAAAATTTTCGACATTTCATTAGGTGTTGCAAATCTTCATGTCATCGCATTGCTATTAAATTCCTCATTTATAAATTTTGATCAATGAAAAATGTAAATATTGACTATTGAGTTTAAAATGGATATAAATCATTGTTGTACAAACATTTCTCCTAAGAGGTTTAAGGAAAAACAACATGAGCTTTTAGAGACTTACTTATATTTAACTACTCTATGGCATTGGAGAATTATTGCGTTAAAACTTAAGTAGTATCGCTTTACAACTAAAGCTCATAAAATTGTATTAATATATTTGCCAATATCTTAGAAACTGTTGGATTTATGAAAATATATTTCATTAAAAGTTTTTAATTTTTAATATTACTACAATTTTGCAATGATAAGTTATTTAGTATCTCAAATAGTTGCGTAGATACGGAAGTTTCTGCTTCTGTAAAGTACCTTAAAATGAATTTTCATGGTAAAATGAAAATAGCCAGTTTATTTATAATCTTAATCAAAACCTGCAGCATACACAATTTCTTTGTTGACTGTCCAACACTCACCTTGTGTGTCAGAGTCTCGGATACTCCCCTCCCCCTGGCTAAGTGCCTTGTAGCTACCGTGTTGACTGTCCAACACTTACCTTGTGTGTCAGAGTCTCGGCTACTCCCCTCCCCCTTGCTAAGTGCCTTGTAGCTACCATGTTGACTGTCCAACACTCACCTTGTGTGTCAGAGTATCGGCTACTCCCCTCCCCCTTGCTAAGTGCCTTGTTAGCTACCATGTTGACTGTCCAACACTCACCTTGTGTGTCAGAGTCTCGGCTACTCCCCTCCCCCTGGCTAAGTGCCTTGTAGCTACCGTGTTGACTGTCCAACACTCACCTTGTGTGTCTTCCCCCATCCTGCGACTGACACTTGAGATCCAACAGGTACCTCGGTTGTCGCATTAGGTAGAGCGATGAACTTCAGGTATCTTCTATGACGGAAAGGCTTTTCAACCTGGGTTCACAAAATTAAATCAACCATATTGATTCACACACATGCACAGGTGTTTCTAAAGTATCTTGCCCAAACTTAAACCTCTGCATCTGTGGACAGAAAGAAACATAAAATCCTAGTAAATAAGTTTGGAAAAGTCATATTGTATTACTAAATGAAAGTTGAATGCTAGACGCAACAACGCCGGGAGATCGCAGCCTTAAGTACGTACGTGTACAGCAAGTTGCATATCATTAGGTAGACACATAACATCAGGTGTTCACAAACACCATCCCGCCTTGGTCACAACAGTATCTGGCGACTGCGTTAGACGCGGGCTTCGAGTCTTCAGCAACGTTGCCCGTGGTTGGGTATTTCTGCCCGCCTAATGATATGCAACTTGTTGTACACGCACGTACTTACAGCTGCGTACATCCGGCGTGGTTGCGTCTTACTTCAACTTTCATTTAGTTATACAAGATGACTTTTCCAGACTTTTTTTTACTAGGATTTTCTGTCTATTTCTGCCCACAGATGCTGGGGAAGTTTGGACATTGCGTTTAGAAACAATCTGTATGTGCACATAAGTGCATACGATTAACAACCATTTATAGAACACGGCAAGCTTTTACTGAACGGACCTAGCCATAGGCTGGAAAAAAGTGGATGATGACAAAGGGATAGCAGTGAGCAAAGTCCAATACAGGTATGCTAGCTCATCAGAGAGTATTACAGTTGCTGTAGCGTAACTTTGTGTCTGACGTTTCTTGTACTGTGAAGGTGAGATAATGTGGCGTTGCAAGATGGTGGTTCCAGCAGCATTTCTCCTATACGGCGTTGTCAGTTTGTAAACACAAGTTAACGAGTTGTAGAAACCGCAATTTTTATATATGACTAGCTCATTTTCCTGTTGTTCTTTGGCCGGGAGAAGAAACAGATATAAAGTGGCAAGATAAAGAACAAATGTTGAAAATGGAATACAAACTCAATCTGTTCGAGTGATTATGTGCTTTACATTCATAGATATAAGACCTGGACAGGGATATGAACACTGGTCACTCTCCTCTACGAAACAAATGCTCTACCAAATTAGCTAACCTAATCAGGCTTGAAACCAGTGCCTGTCTGTTTTCTGAATTTACACAATCACTCCATTAGAACGTCATCTGAAAAGACTAATTTAATTAACTGTAAGCTTTCAACTAAGAGCTCTTTTATGCAGGCGTTTCATACCGCGCAACACACGACGGCAAAATCCATCACGTTTTGTAGGTTCATTTTATACACGTGGCATTTGCCACCCGTTAAAAAAATAATTAGTAGTTGTGGAGGATAAATCACGTTGAATAGACGGAAAAGAAAATGTGAGGTCTATTCCATCAACTACATAAACTAAAATATTTGAAGATGGAGCATTTTGTAACCTCTAAAAAGATTATTAATAATAATAATATTTAGCACCACGTCTCACTAACCGTTCGGGTTATACGCTTTAAGTATTAATTACGTTAATGGATTAGGAATTGGGAAGGTTGAATTAGAGGAAATTAACCCACATTTGCGAGGAGTGAGAGTGGAAAACCATTTAGGAACNGTGGAAAACCATTTAGGAAAACCCCCCCCCCAGTTCACCTGACCGAGATTCGAACCTCGATCTCCCCGTCCTCAGCAGTCGAGCTCAACACGAAAAGTGCATTAGCCAACTACGCCACCAAGGCGGGTCTAAAAAGATTAAGAAATGATGGAGACACGTTTTAAAAAAAACTATTTTTGAATGGTAAAGTTTATCACTCACTTTTTTTCTATGTATTGACTTTTCTTGATATTTTTGGTTTTGTACTCCTCTGATGATGAATCCCAAATTGGTATATTTTTCTTGACCTCATCTTTAGAATGTTCAATATCCAAATCTTCTTTCTTTTTTATAAAACTTAGAAAAAATATCATTTATTTAAATGACAAAATAATCCCACTTGTAAACCTTCACGCAGCGGGGCCAATCTTGTATACTAGGCAAGGGTGTCTAAACAACGGATGGTAGTCAAGCGGCGCGTTTGCATGAATAGACCCTTAAGATGTCATGTAATTAGAATATCTCAAGCGACTTTTGCCACTGGCGTTCTTTAGGACACGACGGCATGTTTTATAAAACTATAAGGCAAGTTTTTCAGACGGAAGAGCATAAAAGGACTAGTTTGCTCCCAGTGACTTACAAAACGTGACGGCTTTTGCCGTCGTGCGTCATGCGGTACACAGCACAAAAAGTCGTGTGTCATGCGGTAAACAACACAAAACTTCGTTTTTCATGCCACACACAGCACAAAACGTCGTGTGTCATGCGGCACATAGCACAAAACGTCGTGTGTCATGCGGCACACAGCACAAAACGCCTGCATAAAGGGGCTCTTAGGGCCATTACAGAGGTAATGCAATATGCTCTTGTAGCAAGTGGTGGTACTATTAACTTACATTGACACACATAGGCAGGTAGGGGTTTAAGGGGGGGAGGGGCTAACCCCCAAAAGAAAAAAGAAAAAGTATATTTTATATTGTAAATGCTTTCTTGATTTGTGTCTAGCATAATGTTATCCCTGCACAAAATAATTAGGTGTGAACAAATTCATGTGTGTGCAGCTTGGATTAAAAATAAAAATCCTAATGACAATTGAAAGATTTACTAGGAAATTCCCCGTTGATAATTTAAAATTTTGCGCATTCGCTCTAAAATATACATTGGCCTCCCTTTCGGCGTGCTGGGGCGATTCCACTCAAAGTGTGTCCACAAACCGGCTGACAGAACTACTGTCTCAGCGGTGCCTTTGATGCAATTTTGGTTTTCCAATTCGTTGTTGCTCTGACAAATTTAGTCAGTTTCTCTCGAGAAACGTTGAAATTCAGATGTCTGTTGTGTTCTTGGTGAGTCCTAGTTTGTGTTTTAATCAGATAGTTAGGCAGAATACTAGAATTGTGAATGGTAGAATTGTCAATTGTGGAAGATTATATCGACATAATATAAACATATTTTATGTGATCCAGTAAAAGGTACCTTAAGAGTTTAGCCAGACTGAAAAGAGAGCGCGCGAGTGACTGAGCGACTGTCTGGCCAAAATGGTGAGCGGGCCAGCGAGTAATTCCCAAACTGATCCCAGTCTATTAGTGAAAATGTATCTGTAAAATACACTTCGTTCATCTCAGCTACTCAAAAATTCTTACAAAGTTATTGCAAGTTTATAAAAAAGGAACTATTGTTGTAGTTTTCCCATCACCTCTCCACGCTAACGGTGATTTCTGTTTGTAAAGGCCTCCTTTGATTATAATATTGAAGTATTAAGATATCGGCTCTTACTTTTTATCTTATATTTAACACTACGACGTATTAATATCCGTTCGAGTTATACAAGCCTGTCTTGCAGAAAAATCATATATATATATATATATGTATATATATATATGATTTTTCTGATCTTACCACTTAGATTAGGCCGTTAGTAGCAAGAAAGGTTTGTATAACTCGAACAGATATATATATATATATTTCTCTGTTCGAGTTATACAAACCTTTCTATATATAAGTGCGCTAAGCGTATCAATAGTAATAAAAGTAATTTATCGTGCCAAATTGAAAAGTTTTCCTGACACGCACAGGACCAACATAATAAAAACTGCCCAGCGCCTATAAGCTAGACTGTTCCTGCTTGAGTAGCGTGCTTGAAAAATAAAACCCAATTCTGTCTTTCAAGCGAGTCGCTTGGGTCACTCGCGCGCTGCTACAGTCTGGCCACCTCTCATTTCAACACATGTGCTATATTTTATTTTTCAGTCGCTCGCTTGCTCGCCCAGTCTGGCCGTACACAAAAAGTTGTTTAGTCTTTATCTTTCCTCGGACATGCTATGATGTAATTTACATTAGTTTATGGAGGCTCACATATTGTATGCTACCGCGAGGCCCCCAAAATACGTAAATAAATCTAACCCTGCCCACACGGATGAGTTTTTGCGTAATTTAAAACTTTATTACCACGTTCGCCGAAAATTCAGAGCAGAATCTGTTTGATTGGTGCAACAAATCACATGCTAATAGAAATGAATGTTTGATCATGATGTTTTGCAACATCAACTAGGAATGGCTGGCTGTCATAATATCTTATTTTCCAGTGAGTAAGCACCTCTTTGAGAGTAATATAATGATTAATGTTTTAATATTACTGTGTTGTGTTGTGTCATGAAATAAATCAACACAGAATAATAACGACATCCACTTTATATTTATCGAATTATTTCAAATCTCCTCACAACAAGAGTAAAGGTGATCGTCTACTTGTATCTCGCTTTGAGCATTGCGTTTTGAAATGGGTTTGGCTATCTCAAGAAGATTTTATAGAGCAGTGTAGATATGGCTGAGATTGTTTCTACTGTTTCAGGGCGACCAAAGCAGTTCACGTTGACTTATTGTGATGGATTGGCTTAGAGCTAGTCATGTGATCACATTTCAGTTCTTCTCTGGTTTTTCGGCAAACGAGTGAATCCACAGTGTGATGGTAGAGCGGTTGGTGCGTATAGCCGGACTAATGGATCATCTACAACCAACATACCCGCTTGTCGGACTCGCAACTCCGCAATCGCAAATACACTCGTAATTACGCTTCACCTAAATACAAAATAGACTGTCTACAATGAAAAGTCGTAAGACGTAATTTCAACCAATAGGAACAATCAGCAAAGATGACTATTAAAGTCAAATTCATATTAATGTTTTCAAATTATAAATAAATATTTTTTAAATATTTAAATGGTTAAATATATATGATTTTAATTAGAAATCCTGTATTCATTACTATACATTTCCAAGAGCTGTTTTCAAATACCAAATAACTTCATATTATTAATATAGTAATCCATTCATATTTGTTGTTTATTGGCTGAAAACAACTACGTAAACGCAAGAGATGGACAATGTTCATCTCCTCCCGACAAGTGAGTCTGAAAGTTCCGATATACGATTGTGTTTGCGTAAGCTATTGTAGCCAGACAACATTACCTTATTGCGTTGTTGCGAGTCCGACAAGCGGGTGCGTTTTGTTGTAGATGAGCCATAAAAGCGCTCATATGCCGGTCCGGATGACATTTTTCTGAACTTACTCATTACTAGGGCCCGGATTTTGATGACGTCATCTATATTCTGGTTCGTCACATACAATGCTTAAAAGTAAAAAACTATGCTCATGATCTCTTTGTTGTAGACATGCATATTTTGAAGGGTTTTTTTTTTGTCATTTTGGAATTTAAGATAAGATATTCTTGGTTTGTGTCATTTTTGTGTAATTTTAAAGCCATCTTAGGTAAATTTTAAGCACTTTTGAGTTTTTTGTTTTGTTTAGCATCGCGTCTTACTACCCGTTCGGGTTTTACGCTTAAGTCTAATTACGTTAATGGACTAGAAATTGGGAAGGTTGAGTTTAGAGAAAGTTAGCCCACATTTGCGTGGAAGGAGAGTGGAAAACCATTTAGAAAAACCACTCCAGTTCATCCGACTGAGATTCGAACCTTGATATCCCAATCCTTGGCAATCTAGCTCAACACGAATAGCATGTTAGCTAACTACGCCACCGAGGCGGGTCGAGTCATTTTAGTCATTTATGTTGAGTAAGTATATTTTTATATAATATCGATTTTATTTTCAACACACAATATATGGAATGAAAAAATAATATAGGCAATGAACTTTGTATCCTCTTAGCTTGTATTGTTGTAAAATACACATTCTTGTCGAGACACTGCACCTAGGCTGTCATTTTACATATTTCGCAAAGTGCGTATTTGATTTAGTCGTGTGCATTTACGAGTTTGTATTCATATTTTAAAGTAATTTTTAATAATAAAAATTAATTTTTTGGAATTGTAAGGTCACTTTATAGGTATTTTTCGATAAATTTTAGGTCACCAAAATTCGGGCCCCACTCATAATATTGTATTGGTATTACCTTTACTAATGCTATATCGTTATTGAACGAAAAGCTGCCGTATTCTGGGTGTATTATATAGCTGGAAGCTTGGTAGACCACACCTCCATCTTCTCTTTTCAAACTACCACTTCTTAGAGTTACATCTTCAATGCTTACGATTCTGAAATTACATTACGAATATTTTGAAACATGAACATCTAATATAGTACTGAGGAGTGCTTTTTTTCTGAGTATACGCCGTATACCAACTTTTTTTTTAAAATCTAATTTAAGTTTTGGTTTTATTATTATATACATTTCAAATGAAAAAATATTTTACACACAAAGGAAAGAGATAGAAATAAATATATAAATTATGCAATGGCACTTGACACAGAATAATGTGAACTATTCGATTGCAAGTAAAATCAATCGATTTTTTTAGTAGTGACCCCGATTGTGCCCATCACTAACGGTAAGCAGTTGTGCTCACCTTTAATATCTATGGCTGTGCTGCCATCATCAAGTAAACAAGGCGTATTCGGCTGTTAGTGAAGCTTTACTGTTATTTGAGTTCATATTAATCTGTTAATTTAACATAAAAATCGAGTATACATCGTAATTAAATAACAAAACACATGCATATATTTCTTTATAAACTGAAGAAAATAACTTCTTTTTCTCAGCACCAATACCTAAAAGAAATAAATTTGAAGTCCTAGAAGGAATAGTTAATTCATCTGAATCCACTGCTGTTCCATTCGCAGTTTCTACTAAGGCAAAGGAACAAATTTAGCAAAATAAGGTGGCCCTCCATTCGGAATTTAGAACAAATAATGATTTCTGGTAAAATAATGTTTGGTTATGTATGATGTGTGAAATACGGGAATATTGGTTGTAGTACTTTCCAGGAAGTTCTAACGCTTGGAACAGAGAAAAGAATGGAAAGGAAGATATCAAAAGAATGGGCCAATTGTGAAGTTTCTCATTTTGGTACAACTTGAGAGAAACAGCTAATAAATACTTTTAAGAGTCAAAATATTTAAACTTAAGAAAATGTTGGTCACAAAACTTGTCTGAAAACATTGGAAGAAGCAAATAATGAAGCACTTGATAAGGGGTTCCTGAAATCTCTTTCACGTCTAAAAGAGATAACTGCCAAAAATTTTCGCACGGCTTATAAAGTTGAAAAAGTAAGCCAACCATTCAATCATTTTGAAATGGAAATTGACCTACAAAAACTTAACGGTGTTGATATGGGACGAATACTTCACTCTACAAATGCTTGCATTAACATTATCAATCACATTGGCAAGAAAATGAAAACTAGCTTGGTCAACAAAGCTGTAAGTTCCAAATCAAAAATAATATTAATAATTGATGAAGCAACAATAATTATGCAGAGGTCTACATTGATCTTGTATGTTCGTGCAATGATTTATGGTTGTGAAATGGCCACACCAGTTAATTTATTTTTTGACTAGATAGAATTATTATTATTATTATTATTATTATTATTATTAGCACCGCGTCTTACTACCCGTTCGGGTTATACGCAATTACGCTAATGTGTAATGGTAGGGTGATTGTGAGATGAAATGAAGGACCTACAGTTTAACGTGGAATCCGAACCACGGTGGTGGCCTGGCATTCCCCACATTCACAAGATGTCCTTGTCAGAGGTGTAGGAAGGGTTTGGAAATCAGATAAATCTGTACCGGGACCGAGGATTGAACCCCGGCCACCAGCACAGAAGTCTGACACCTTACCCCTAGACCACCAGGTCACCTAGATAGAATTAAATGATATAACGGCGACTGGGATTTTCTATGCTTTGATTTGCCACCTGCTATCTATAGGATTGACAGAGGAGTACCTCAATGAATATTTTGATATTTTGTTTCTGTAACGTGTGATGGTGTGGTAGTAGATTTTGGATCTCGTGGGGGAGTTAAGAAATTATTGAAAGTTAAATTTCCATCAATGATTGTATGGCACTGCGCCAATCATAGCATCACCAAAAATAGTGGAGAGCTGCAAGCATATGCCAATTCACTGAAAATGCAGCTGTTGAAAATTGGATGAATATTAAGCACTCCGTTAGGTAGCATCCAGTTTTCATTGTTCAGTTTTGTTTCAGTGTTTGCACTTTGGTAGGATTACAAAACATTGGTGAGTCATTTTACAAATGCTAAGGTTGACTGTTCCAGAGACAGAAAAGATAGGTGCTTGTATGAAGAATTGTTGAGTAAAATTACAACATTGGAGTATTTTAGACTTAGTATTGATGTGCGATGCCCTTCAAGAACATTCTTAACTGAGTCTGATATTGCGGGAATATTCCATAAATTTGTGTGATGCCAATAAAGTGATTAAATGTCTTGCTCAAATCTTTGAAGAGATACAAATAAGTCCTGGACATTATTATGAAGAAGCCACTATTGCTGTCAATTCGCTCATTTTCCAAGGAATTTCTATATACAAAAAAGATAGAAAAGCATAGCCACCAACCCTGTTTCATTTTATAACTTGAAATTTTCACTAGAAAAGAGATGACTTGACGATGAAGAAGCTAGTTTACCTAAATAGACCTGAGTGCTATAGCTTAAACAATGACCGGGAGAAACACAAAATCATTTGACATTTGGGGAAGTTGAAATAAGAAATTGAGTAGACAACTTCACTTGAATGAAAGAGAGATGATAAAATGTTTCTGAGAATACCTGGAGAAAAAAAATCCAGATGGATGAAGTTGATTGATACACACCCTCAATATCTTTCCAATATCTTCAAGTGAATGTGAACGGGGGTTTTCACAGATGAATCTTAAAATCCTCGTTGTTGATCAAGATAATATCGGCAGTGATGTTTATAAAAGATTGTTGAGCCACTTCTACGTCAGTTCAATCCAATAAAATTTGTTGAATCTTGGTTACTTTTGAAACATCACTCAGCTATTGACATAAAAAGCAAAGAGAGATATAAAGACATTCAACCTTCTGCAGACATGACTCAGATTTGGAGTTTATCATAAATATTTTTCAATTAGGTAGGTATTGTAAATCTTTTTTGCAAATATCTACACCTGTAACTAAGAACTAATGTATTCCAAAATTTAAAAAAATCTTGGCTTTGATCTTACTGTTTAAATTGTTTTTAAGCTAAAATACAGCGTTAAAATAAAATGAATAAAAAAAGTATACCCACCTATTTTTCTAGAAAAAAAATACTGATCCTGAGAATGTGATCTAGCCTCGAGCATATTAGGGTCAGGAATCAAGATGCTTCTAGAGGTTAAACATCATATTTTAGGACTGACTAATCGTTCCTGGTTTAGTTCGTATTGGCTTTAGTTGAATCGATGATGGAAGAAAACTTTTAGGCCTGATCGTGATTGATTTAAAGCCTCAATTCTAATGTGTAAAACCATATAAAACCATGCCAAAATCAACAATTTAAAACTTGGTAAATCATACCAAAAATTATATGGCAATATTTACATCCTCATATTCATTCCAACATGTGTTTTCAACAATAAAACTTAGGAAAAGTACTCTTAAAAACTGGCTTAGTGATGAGCATCTGTCTTCCCTCTTGAGAATCACCTGCTCACAGTTAATCTTCTGAACGAACTTTAAAACATACTAGACCCCTAAAGTATTTATGATTGCTATACATTCTCAATGTATTTAAACTAAATCATGTTAGTATATTATAAGTGTTTATCTTTTTTTTTTTAAATAAAAATTATTGAATAATGATTTTGGCCAGCCACTTTTTTTATTCAATTTGCCCTCTGGTAAGTAAGTTAGCACAACCCTGTACTAAACAGTTTCACAACTAAACATAAAGAACGAAATGGGAAAGTTAAACGAATTAATAAAAACAACTTACCACCCTATGGTGGCGCAATCAGAAGTTTTCTTTAGGTGGGCAAACAAACAATGCTGTGTCCATAATTAAATTTTGGAGGTGAGGAAGGTGTATAGGGGTGCAACACCATAACCACTGGAGGTTAACACAGTAATCTATGATTATTAACTGGCTCTAGATGCTATTTCAATTTTTTTTGATGCTAACCAAGGGCAGCGATTTCAAAAAGGTGAGTGACCTTACAATTCTAACTCTTAAAATACAATTTTATCTAAAACTATGGATTTTTTAAGGTAAATGTACAAAATAGATGGATGGGGTTTATAAGTGGGAAAAATATTGATACTATCTTAGGTAAGTAATACAGCTTATAGCAGACGTTGCCTTATTGTATGTTAACTCGGAGTCTTCAGTATAAAACACTGGTGTTGAGAGCGATGAAATCATTTTACCAGATTTTAAAAAAACAAAATAAAATTTAAAAAATAACTGAAATTAAGAAACATCTATTTCACTTATCCCGTTTTCTATAAAATCAAATAAAGAAAGCAGCATGCCCCACTTGGACGGTATTTCTGGTACGGGTGCAATCTTTTACCTAAGATCCCGGTTAATCAGGTGTGAGATGCCTTTCAGCGTCTGTCCCTAGCTGCAATTACGGTCGATAAAAGTTTGGAGCCCACTAGTATAAATAGGAGAGAGAGGCTAATGACTCACACGCTATCATAATGAACAACAATACATACTCTGAGAGGCAATGGGCGGCTGTGACGGCCCAGTTGGGGTTGATGGCAGATGCTCCGCAGAAATGGAAGCCGGCAAATTCCAGCGACAGCTGCACATTAATAATAAAACATTCACTTATTTTTATAATTGAATTTATATTCTTACTTTTTAGGATTATTAAAGGATTTCGTACAGTTAAATATCCAACCGAAGCTAATATGGCGGCAAAATATTATATTCATACGCCCCATATTTTATTTGAATAGGATAGAAAACAGTATTTTGTAGAAATCAACCTCAGAGAAACAAATCTTCTTGTGGAGCAAACTTATCTGGCTTAAATCTTCTTGTGAATCAAACCTATCTGAATTAAATCTTCTCGTGAAGCAAATCTAGTTAGCCTAAATGTACCCTTGGATTATTTTCTAATGAACGCCCCAGTATCCAATACTTTCCCAAATTATGACTTCATTTAATTTTTTCCAAACAAGAAACGTTTGATTTCAGTCAAGAAGTATGTTACCTTAAATCCATCTAAATTATAGTCACCCACTAAGGGGTGAATAAGGGCTTAGAAAGTTAGTTTTGCTAAGGGGATCCACTAAAAGCTTTATTTAAAGGGCCTACGTGAGTGTACTTTCTATTTCTGTATATTGTGGGATAACGAAATTGTGAGAAATTAAATAGAACAAAAGTTAAGTGAGGTGACAGAAGAGAGTACAAGTGCAGAGGGGTACCTGGAGATTGAAGTAAACGACGAGGTAGACCCAAAAGAATCCAGCGTTTTAAAGATTGCAATGGAGAGAGACATAAAGGACGTGAGAAGAAGGAAAACAGCTGGAGATGGCAACCTACCAGCTGACCTGCTGAAGAAACTTGTAAACAACCGATTAATGGAGCTAATACAATTTATAAATAAGATCTACCAAGCAGGATTGTAGTCCAATGATTTTCTAGACGTTACCCTAAAGAAAAAAAATAACAAGCCAAGAAATGCTGTGACCACTGGAGTATCAGCCTTATTTTTCATGGGAAGATGATTGTGGAAAGAATACTTAACACTTGACTTGAACACAAAATAGAAAGTGTGATGGAAGAAGACCGATTTGGATTCAGAAAAGGAAAAGGTACCATAGATATCATCGGGATCCTGAGAATAATTTCGGAGAGAATGCTGGAAGTCAAGGAATAAGTCTACATTGGTTTCATCGACGGTCAAAAGGCGTTCAATAAAGTAAAGTGGAAGAAACTAATGGAAATATTCAAGAAGATCGACATTAACTGGAAGGACACGAGGCTGATAGCAAACCTGTACTTGAGACAGCGAGGGAAGGTGAGGCTGAATTATGTAGAGACAAACAGTATAGAGATAGAGAGAGGAGTGTATCAGGGATGCTGTTTGTCACTCAATCTGTTCAACTTTATGGGGAATGGCTGATCAGAGAATCCATGGAGGGACGTGGCAATTTCAGGATAGGAGGATGCGTCATCAACACAGTAGAATACGCAGACGATATAACATTGCTGGCCAAAAATTAAGAAGAGTTGCAGAAAATGATGCACCAGCTGTTGGTGACAGGGAGAAGATATTACATGGAAATCAACATTGAGAAATCAAAAGTAATGGTGATTTTAAAACATGAAGAGCCGTTGAAAGTCAAAATTGGATTCCAGGAGTTGGAAAACAGCAATTCAAGTACCCGGAAACTCTACTGACAAAATATACCTAATGTACCAAGGAAATGATCAAGCTAGCTTTCAACAAGAGTAGGTTAGTGGTGACCAGAAAGTTGAATTTGAAAGTGAGAAGGAAAAAACTGATGAAATGCTACAGTTAGGGCATCGCGCTGTATTGAGCAGAAACTTGGACTCTCATGAAGATGGAAAGAAATACTCGAATAGCTTTGAAATGTGGTGCTGGAGAATACTTGAGAAGATCAGGTGGACGTGCAGGTTAACAAATGAAAAAATCCTAATAAAAGTGGGTGAGAAGAGAACCATTTTGAATGTGAATCCTTAATACAGAGATAACTGGCTCGGACACATCCTTAGGAGAAACTGTATTCTGTACAACGTCAAAAATCAAAATGTAAATAGGAGCTTAGGGAGAAGGAGGATTCAAATATTATTGGATGACTTGAAAGAAAGAAGAACATTTTTGGAGTGGAGGTGATGGCAAGGTACAGTTCACTGACAAAAGGAATGGACCTGTTGTATTCAGATTATGAGACGGGATAGCGGAGGAGATAAAGGTAGGGGGAGATGCATTATAAAATGTTTGAATGATCATAATTAAATATGAATATTGATTATAAAAAATAAAAAAAGTTTTTTTAAACTAAACATTGACGTATAAGTTTGTCCTGTGAGACATTTATTATAGCTGATAAATACAGTACCAACTGTGTTTCTCTAAAACAAATCACACTAATACAGTTTAGCAAACACAACCTTCTACAATATTGCAATATCTGGTGATAGTTTACAACCTTTGTGTGTGATTTCAAGTTTAAACTGGATAAGTAGGTGTTTTGAAAGTAGGGGAATGTTAGTAGGCCTTCATAAGCAGCTAACTTAGATTACGGCAGTCTTTAGAGCTGGTCTTTCCCCAGATTCTTACTCAAATATGAACTTTCACTTAAAATGTTTGCCTAATTTTCTCAGAACTATTATCTCGTTGAATTCTAATAAACGTACTTTATACTCTGAAACCAAATTGTATGTACTGAAAACAGTCTAAATGAGATGTTGACATAACTATTTTTGCAATAGGAGGTTTTAATTAATGCATCTTGAAGGTTAGTACTAAGCTAATATGAATTAATAAGTATTTGGCTAGTAAAGTATAAAAATGAATCACACTATACCCTGTTTTCATACGCATATGTGAATCCTGCCTTTGATGGGTTTAACAATTTAAAGGGGGAAGGTTAAAATGAACTCCTCCAACATCATATTTCCACGCCCGTGGTCATCAAACTCATATTTTCTTGTTTGTCGTTGATGAGGGGGTTTAAATTCCTGCCAGGTGTAATGAGGTTAAATTTTCTTAAATAGTTTCTTGCTCACACGTCACTCAAATGTGACCTTTAAATTATATTTTTCCCATCCTTAACTTGTGTGTATGTTTCGCAACACTGATGAATGTAGTATGATTAAATGTCGGGGTAAAATTTGGAAAAAGGGTTGTCTTTTCAGGGAGAGAGAGAGAGAGAGTATTATTATTAGCACCGCGTCTTACTACCCGTTCGGGTTATACGCACTTACGCTAATGTGTAATGGTAAGGTGGTTGTGAGATGAAATGAAGGACCTACAGTTTAACATGGAATCCGAACCACGGTGGAGGCCTGGCATTCCTCACATTCACAAGATGTCTTGTCAGAGGTGAAGGAAGGGTTTGGAAATCAGATAAATCTGTGCCGGGACCGAGGATTGAACCCCGGCCGCCAGCATAGAAGTCTGACACCTTACCCCTAGATTACCAGGTCACCGAGAGAGAGAGAGAGAGTACATTTTCAAAGTTGGACAAGAATATGTCTGGGCAAGAACACCTCGTAAACATCTGTGTTATGTAGGTCAACAACAGTAGGTAAGAGGGTCGGCATACCTGTCTGAACCTGATTCATGCTCCATGTATAAATATTAATGAGTGTGCGAATATATAAGGCCTATAAAATGTCACATAGTTGAAGTGACTGTTAATAAATAACAAATACTTACTAAGTATGGGAACTCCTTTAACTTTGCATTGCGGCCTCCAACTATTTTCGCCAGACCGCTAAACCTTGTTGACTTTGACTTATGAACTCTGCCTGTAATCAGTGTAATGTGGTTTATCTGGCATATAGTTAACAGTAGGCATAGTTAATATTTGTATTAATATACATACATACCTAATCAGGCCGTTCCCGTGCGGGGAAGGCAAGAAACTGAGCACACAGCTCATAAAAGAACCCCATACTTAATCGATCCTCACTAAATTTCTCAACAAATCCTTATCCTTGCATACTCCCTTCACTTCAACAACATACATGCACCGAGTCATGGATGTTCTTTTATTTTTTTAAATCCTTAGTATTTCTCTTTTCCCACATTCATCTATATTCTACAACATTTAAACACGTCTTAAACGGCTTGGTCCTTCCTTTTGATTCACACACTCTACCTTCATATATTTGCTTCTTCAATTAATCCACACTCATCCTCTCAACATCCTCAAATCAACGTAAGACACTTATTTAACATTGATCTTTGCGTATAACCCGAACGGGTAGTAAGACGCGGTGCTAATAATAATAATAATAATAATAATAACAACATTGATCTATTGGATTATTTTCCAAACAGCACTCCTTCAGCATTAACATAACAACTTTAATTGATTGAAGCCTGGTCTAGTGTCCATTTGATCTTAGTTAGCTTTTCAGGGGAGACCTAAGTTTAGGTCTAGGTGTTTGGAAAATAATTCACTATACATTCTTTGAGAAACCGTTCTATAGTTAATATGGCCACTAATTAGCGATAGGATTGGACTTTAAATGTCTAGTTGTGATACAAATTATACCTTTGTTCCAAACTACACGTTAAATTCCAAGTTTAAAATACTTTAACATATCTATACCATTGCCTTTCCCCTACTAGTATATTTACATTGCGTCCTACTACACATTTAGAAGAACCTGAAGTTTACATTTATATTTTGAAAAAGGTATAGGCCTAATTTAGAGGAAAAATACACATATTTAACTGAGTGGTGAGTGGAACACTATCTATGAAACTAGATCTCAATATTAAAAACGCGCTCTCCACGTAGCCCGCAAACCAGATGAGACGGGACTAGTATCTGTCCACGCAACCATAGCTATGGATGTTTACTTATTTTAATATATATATTTGAGGTAATTAACGTGCGATTTCTAAGCTGACTGATCATATCAGCACACGACTTTAAAATAACTTATATCTAGAAGAAACATAACACCCAAACCATGAGGTGAATTCCTCAATATGAGAGGGGAATCCCATATTTCACTAATGTTGAATTTTCAATCATGTCAGGAATCAAACCCGGGACACTTAACTTCACAGACAGACAGACTCCTGACTGAGCTAAGGTGTCGAACGATGTTTATTTAATTATTTATATGCTTTGTAGATTACATAACATAACATTACAATATGATGAATTGAAGTTAAATTGAAGGCCTTCTCTATTCTCAAATGCAACAATTTAAATATTTAAAATTTATTTTCTGAATTTTTGAAAGTATTTACATAATTAAAAAAAATAGCTGAAGTATATTCAGTTTATCATAATGCCAAATAATATTAGTATAATCATATATTCTCACCCATTATCAAGCAGCTATAATATTTATTATAATTTATAAAAGAATGAAAAGCTCCTAAATACCTACGAATTCGAAGCTCTAAACATGTTTTATCATCTCTTCTTGCAAATAAAAACACAATTCAACTGGTATATTCTACATTTACTAGATACAATTAATTTTAAGCTCAGGCTAATGTTTACCTTTACACACACAAACGAAATGAGGTAGCTTATAGTTACTTAATTTGTTTACCATAACGTGTTCCGTGCCAGCGTGATTGACTGGCGTGCCTGGTTCTGACCTGTAAGATCAGAACTCCCTCACATGTGACAGCACAGTATGAGGCGTTCTCATATTACTATTTGTTGCTTCTGATGACGACGACTGGGCTCAAATCCCAGAAGGATGAATTGGGAGAGGGTATTTCAAAATCTGCTTTAAAAACTTTGGTGTTTATATCCTCTCTTTATACTAATATTGGATCCCTATCTCTAAGCTTTTCTCCACATAGTTATCCATTAAATAAATTAGTTAGAAACCACTGTGTTTTTTTGTGCGTTATATCTAACTTTATTATTTAATTCCTATAATCTTTATTACAAGAAACATCTTGCAATCACTTCATGGATTCATATTTGACCTCCATAACATTAAAAAGATAACAGCATTAAGTGGTAGTGGCAATTATTCCACTCTGTTTCAATAAAACCTAGACCTATTTGACAGACACGCTCAAGTTCTAAATCGGCTGATACAATTTCAACACTTTTATACACAAACAGTTTTAAAATGTTATTGATTAATAGAGTGGTAATCCAAAACGAGGCTAAGTGCCAGGTAAAGTTAAGCCCGTATGCAAGAAATAAGCTGAGTGAAATAGAAGGTGGAATTGAACAAAAGGTGCAATGAGTTGCAGCAAAGTAGATAAGAAATTAAACTACTTTCTACTCCACTATACCTTTTGTTTCGCTAAACCCGCATCAGTGGCCAAACGGTTTAAGGAGTCACTCTTATCAGTCGGTTCTACTGAGAGAGGTTTTCCCTAAATGGTTTCCCATTCTCCTTCCATGCAGATAGATTACCTTTAAAGTGCTTCAGTTCTCATCTCTACGCTATTAGCGTTTTTTTATTATTATAAATGCGTATAAATGCGCCCAGGTATTGTTTGTTTTAACATTACACCACTGCTGTCATGTGAGGTTTCCCTTAAAAGGATTGATAATAAATCTGTTAACCGCCTCGGTGGGCACGTGGACTAAATATCAAGACCATTTAGTCGGGTTTGTTAGTGACAAGGGGGTCGGGGTTGGAATCCCGGTCTGGTGTACTTGCGGTTATTTTCTTACATTAGCTTAGTTAATAACATACTATAAGACCTGGTTCGGTGGCCGCATAGTCTAAGGAAGGAGTGGGGAACCTGTCACATGTCATCACTTTGTTGATCCCCCATAAGGCCGCCGCACACTTCACGTATAGTAAATTTTGCCAAAATTATAAAGATGTAGGCCTACTTTACCTAAAGATAAGTTAACGTCTTTTTAGGAACCCAAAGGAGCGAAAGGTTTTTTACTCTACTTATATTCTTTTTCATTCATCAGGGACAAATTTCAATTTTTTTAAAATATATATTCGTGAATATAATTTACTGTTTTTACACTATTTTCCACTAAATTTATTAATTTTTAATTGTGATTTTGTTTCTTTATATTTATAATATTTATAAATTTCTTATTTAAAATAGAATATTGATTTGTCATTTTAAAGGTGTGCGTTAAATTACATTAGGAATATAATTATATATATATATATATATATAAATTAATAATGGACAAAAACAGTTTTTTTCACTTTGTCTTGAGTTTGTTCTTCATGGATCTTGATTAATTTTAAAATTTAACTGAAGATAAGTAGGCCTACTGTGTAAGCATGGTTGAAAATATATATCAGCATGTAACAAGGATCATAAAATATAATGGAAAATCACTTAAGAATGGAGTTCTATAAACTAAACATCTAAACAGTTAATAAAACCTTCATTTTATTATATTGTAGGAATATAATTTGAGTTTAAGAATGTAAAATTTATAAATTTTGAAGATACATTATTGACAGAATAATGTGAAAAGCCCGCATCGAACACCTTAAAAGGCCACATTCCTGGTTTAAGGCACCACTCTCGTGTTAGACTAGACTACTGATGACCGGGTAGTCAGGATTTGAGTCCTGATTGGATGTAATGAGGGTGGTTTTTCCAAAATGATCTTCCACTTTTCCTCCACATGGGCGCGGGTGCACTTCCTCTAAATTCGGCCTTTCTTCATATTTAGCTCATTAACGTAACTCGTACATACACGTATAGCCTAAGCAAGTAGTATGACGCGGTGTTAAAAATAAAATTAAAATTATAGCGTGAATTGGTAATGAGACTCGTTAATTGGTTTTTATTTCATAGTGAAACGATGGCTGAGTGGTCATAGATGTTTTATCACTATCCTTATTGCACTCGATCATCGTTGACGAATAGGTCAAAGTTTGAAACCTGGCCGGGTGCATGGGATGTGATTTACTAACGTGGCTTTCTCATCCTCTCCTTACGCTGATGTGGGGAAACATCCTCTAAAATTATCCTCCTCTTCCCTATGCCTTGGATTAATCCCTATGTTTAAAAGGAGTTAGGCAAAAAAAATATCGCATCAGTGGGAGAGTAAGCAAGGTTTTAGAAGGAGAAAGAGGAGTTCGAATCTCGGATGTGTGTACAGAGGGGGATTTACTAATTAGTTTATCTCTCTCCACGCGAGTTTGGGTACATTTACTCTAATCATCCCTATATTATTAATGTAACTATACAGATAGCTTGGGTGGGTAGTAATATCCGGTGCACACACCCATACACACACTTAACGATAAACACTTCCGTCTAGTAGCTATATGTTGTCAAATAATTACCTGATGCAATGCACAGCACAAAGTCAACCACGACCAAAGTCAGCCACAGCTTCATGATCAATGTTTGATTACTGACACTGATGTAACACAAACCTAACTGATCCTCAACATGTTCCTTTATCTCAAGTATTTACAAATATTTACACACACTTCCCTTTCGCTACCGGAGATGACTCAATACGCACGCGTAGTATTTCTTTGATAGTGAATTTTACTAATATTCACGTCGCAAACAGTTCGGCCAATGCGGATCGTATTGTTGCGCTAGACAGTCTGAGAACGTTTGATTGTTATGCATTAGAGGAAGTGCGATTTTCCTTGACATTAAGTGCGCAGCAAGTTCTTCTTAGGAATAGATAATGACTGGCACACCAGTTGTGAAAATGTACTCACGGAAATTGTGTGAATAAATAAGATAACACTGATGGCTTAGGTCAATGTATTTATTGCTACAGGAAATATATTATATCACTTTAACTGTGGCAACTGGCAGTCATAACTTTCGGTGAATGTATGTTTCGAAATACATATCTAGCTAAATTATTTTGATAAGATATAATTTTACTATTTAAATTCAAATTGTTGAAAAAAATCGGTTCAAAAATTAAGTATATTTATTGCTTAATGTATATTCAGAGACGTTAAGATTAATGGTAATGATACTTTTTTTTAACAGTCAGAATTAGTGGCCCAGTGATAAGTATAGTAGACTGTAAGTCTAGGATACCCTATTTTGATTCCGGTTGATTCAGGCAAAGATATTTATTATATGTAAATAGTTGTGTCAATTTATTAATTAGATAATAACTATCCAAAGGCTAGGACTGTATGTGAGTCATTAGGCGTAGCATCATAAGAATCAAATAGCCAAAGCTATTATTTATGCTTTTAGTGAGGATTGCTCCATCTAGATATACTATTCTGAGAATATAAAAATTACACCTGGCCACGGGAATCGAACCTGGGACCTTAGGCTTAGTACGCCAATTATATACCATTGAGCTATCCAGGATTCGTCCCGTGTTCAGGGTAATTCTTTACTCATATTTTAAGGCAGAGTCTATGATGGACGTGCGGAAATCATCGGCTACAAATGTGTGATTTTATTATGATTACGCGCTATCAGATGACGAAGCCACCCTCGACTCAATAGTTGGCTTAATGCTGCCACTTGTAAAATTATTATAAATGTGCTCTAAATTTAAGCTCTAAAATTAGGTGCGCTGGTAAACATTAAATGTGATGGGCTACCTTGAGCTTTCCCAATATTAAAACCTGTAGACAACTAGAGTTCAAGATGGCCAGCCAAATTTTGGAAAAATCAAAGCAAAAAAATTATTTGTACTATTCGTTTGGTCTTAGTTCGTACTCAAATGTGCCCTAACATTAACATTTGCTCTCTAAAATTAGACCTTCAAGATAACATTTAATGTTGTGGTCTAGCTGGAACTCAAATTGACCTTCCACATTAAATGCTATCTAAAAGGCACAAAAGTTAATATAAGCACAAAGGAAGCACAAACGAATGGCACAAACAGGAGTTTGTTACAGGAACTTTTTCAAGAGGTGGTGGGCCAACTGAGCTCGAGTTTTTTTTACAAGTTATGATATAGGGGACGCTAAAATTGGCCTGACACATTAAATGTTCTATAGAATGCCTAATTTAAAAGCCTAACTGTTTATGTTTGGGCACATATGTTGTGTTTTTCAATATGTGGTGGGATAGCTTGAGCTCAAGTTGGCCCACCACATTAAATGTTATCCAAAAGGGCTAGTTTCACAATACAAATGTTCATTTTAGGGCACATAAGAGTACAAATAAAACACAAACTTTTGAACACACACAAAAAGAATCCGCAATGTAGCGGGTCAACTTGAGTTACGTCATTTACTTTGGTGTGGATAGTTCCTCTACCTTCCTCTCATCGAAAAAAAAATACACAAAACAATAATAGTTACTAGTGCTTATATTGTAAATACTGTGATAGATTTGCTAACTAAGATAGTGACTAAAGAAAAATACTCCCTCTGAATCTTCAAGCGTTTTACAGGATTGTTTTTATCTATTTAATATCACTATCGATGTTATAGGTATAAAACAGTTAAACGAGTGATTAGTTCAAATATAAAAAACTTAGAATTTTTTTTTAATCTTTTATATGTATCGGCAGCTACTGCTATCTATCCTGATTTAAAAATTAGGTCACGTTTTGATAAGATTATGTGAAGCTAGGCAAGGTTGGTCAAGGTTAATTTAAGTTAAGTTGACCAATAAATAGTTAGGCTTGTTTAGTTAATAGTTAGCTAGAAGTAGCTAGCCCGGCGTTTCATTCCACTCTGCGGTGATTGGCCAGATTTGATCACGTGACCACGCCCCTCACTCTCTGATTGGCTATTGGTTTTCCCCTCCCACCGTCCTGATCCCCCTCCTCCTGAAACCCTTTCCAGTGTTCCAAACTTGTTTTTTTAATATGTGCTCATTGGTTATTTATTTGTGCTCCATGGTTATTTATGTATGCTCATTGCTTTTTTATTTGTGCTCATTGGTTATTTATGTCGGGTTAGGATTGGGACGGGGTGTTGGAGAGTATTTATTTATTTTGGGAACATGTAGTTCACGGCGTTGGGCTCTCCTCCCGTGACGAGTCGACATGAGGGCTGCGTAGTGTAGAATGAAGGCATCCGGCAAAGGCTCTCTCTCACAGCTGTATCAATACCCCCTTTCACTTCCTCTCACTTTAACACTTCCCCCTTCCCCTGGGACTTTCCAGTGACGTCGCAACCCCCACCTCACCCCTTTCCCGGTAATGTCGCAACCCCCACCCACCCCCTGGGTATTCTCGGTGACGTAATAGAAACCTGGTGCCTGTTGGCGGTTCAAAATACAATAATATATCGAGACCTTGAAACCATGACTCTGGCAACCCTCCCCTCAGCAATGATTTTTCCTGGTGTATCAAACCCTTTACAATCCTCTATGTGGTCATGGGTTTTACCTATTGATAGCCATCAGTTTGGCGGGTCAACAAGACAAGTCGAGACAAGAATAGATCATGACCTTTAATAATGTCGCAATGGGTTTTCCCTGATGACTGGCGCCAGTTTGGCATCTTGACTACAAAAGAATAGATTGTGACCTTGAAACCGTGAGCTAGTACGAGAGGTCATTGTCCCTGTTTATATTTGATGACAGTTTGATGTATCTACAAGTCGAGGCTCATATCTACGTGTAAGGGGACAGAAAGGTTTTGCGTGAATAAAATACGATATTACAAAATATATATTTATTAAACATTAAAGGCTTTACAGACATATATTAAAGGTTTCACAGACATCATACATAATATTTATTGTACACTTTTACAGGAATGCCGAATATATTCGTTCATACATCTTTCTACAGTGTCTCTTAGATGCGTTAGTAAAATTGATTTTAGTTCAATATCCAGCCTGTAATACTCCAAACTGAAGACTAGACGTGTATATTAGGTAGCAATGATAATATCCAGGTTTCTGATAAGCTTTTCCAACATAGGCTATTCGATATCGATGACATCCGCTGTTTCTGTTAGCGTGTCGCACAAACCCATGACGCGTGTGTAGATCAAATCGTTGCAATAGCGTGTGGAAGGTGTCGTCAACCACATATCCTGGTGGTCGACGGCAACGTCGATGAGGTCCCACACATCACAAAGATGCACCCAGCTAGGTGCTAGATAGGCAATCTATCTAAGTCCGGCGTCTTGTTTCTCGCTGATGATGACCATACAGTCACCGCACATGCGTCTCAGAGAGATTTCATGATTATTCAGACTAACCTTCTGAGGAGGTTGCGTGTTGCTGAAAAACGTTGATATGACCGAGTTGTAGATGTCCAGTTCTTGCCACTCTATAAGGTTAAACACCGCACAGTTCCCTCCACATTTTTCTAGCTGAACATAAGGCGTAAAATTGTTCTTGATGCTCATACCAACGATGACTCACTTGGCGTCGACTTAGTTGAGCGAGAACAAAGTGTTGAAAATACTGGTGATATGGTTGCAAACGTCTTGACCTTCCTTGATGTTTGTTCGCTTCGACAAATGTCACGGCTATGGCCGGCATGCCACAAGGACCGTCTTCAATCTATCATCACATTAGCGTCGTTGCCTGTATGATTGTTGGGCGAGAATAGGTATAGAAAAGTTTTCATCGGAATGTCCTGGGCACGATAGAGAAGGTATATTAGACAGTAATGGCCGCAAACGTCTGAGGCGATGCTTTGAAATTGTATCGTGCTATGAGACGTTCGGGAAGTGTTTTTAGGTATTAATGCCAGATGTGACTTTATACAGGAGGAAAACCAAAACTGCCAAAATATTCTCCCACGCCGTTCTTGTCGATAAAGATGGTGAACCAATGCATATCAGGCTTGGTGTGTGGATCAGTGTTGATGACGAGAGTGTCAGTTGCGCCTAGTTGATCAACAAGGAAAATACCCGGCTGTACAGAACGAAACTACTGGGTTGTTTTCAGCGCACGTCTTATGGTATGCGTGTCCATCTTAAATCATCAAATATTGAAGTCTCCAAACGATGGAGGCCGAACAGAAATTCAATACAGAACAATGTGCCATGCACATGGTGCGGCCCAATTTAAGTGTTTTCAAAGACGAACAACATCTGTCGTAATGAATTACGACGGGTGTAGAGGTGTATTTGACTAAAAACATTTTCTTTTCTGCCCCCTTGACGTACACGGTTTCTGCACGCGTTGTGGCATGGGAGATTATGGATTTGATCAGGCTGTAATCCACATCACCGATATCTCAGTGAATATCTTTCAGTTTGTTGATGATATAGTCGAATTGCTTTTTAGCGGTGGCTGAAAGCTCCTCGATAGCGTATAGGGATTTTAACACCCAATGTTCAAGTAATGTTTCGCATACAGATAAAAAAAACTCAGTTCCTTGACGATAAACTCTTTGTTGTAGCCGATGAAGCTCTGGAAATCCACAAAGATGTCCATGATTTAAATGATGAGTGTAAGGAGCAGAAAGTCGCTTATATTAACTCCCATAATCGGTCAAGACTTTTCTGTCCTTGTCGATGGTGATGATGTTGGCAAACTCTCCCCGACACGATAAAGTTGAAGGTTTCTGTGAGAGCTCTGGTGAAGCTCACTTCGATGCTCAGAGAGCCATGCCTCGTCAGATTCCAATGCGATGTCATGTGGGCAGATGATTAGGTGTGAGATCCAAAGCCATGAGATGATATCCCTTAAGGAAGGATTCCCGTGTGATGTCGCTACCTTCGTTGATGAAATGGATACCCGTTCCAGAAAACATTGTGTGGTAGGACAAGACATATTTGCCGTTTGAAAAATCGGGCTGTAACGGTTTCGACGGCAATTGTTCTCCATCCACGTACAGTGAGAAATGTTTCATATCGTAGGTTTGGAAGTTGAATGGGTTATTGGTGGCGTCTCCGTTGAACGACGCGTTTGATACAAATTCCACGATGTATAGTTTGGGTAATTGTCCGGTGAATACGTTGTCCAGTGATTTCCCTTGCACACCCCTAGGAATAGTTAGTGTTTTTACTTCCACGCGGGTGATGGGATACTTTGCGGGACTGACGTTTAATGCCTGGAATATGCCAACAGTATAGGAGGAGCTAATTTGACACGTCGCACTAGAAAGCCGGCTTCATCGATGTGAACCTTAAAATGATGGAGTTCAGGGATGGCCATAAAACTAAACCTGTCTCTGGAACGGACCAACTTGACTCTGAGTTCTGTGCCGTTCAACAGGTATTTCTCTTGGTTAAACACGTCACCGTGTAGATACCCCAAAAGATCGACCGTCTTCTTTTTGTTCGGTGAGACATCGACGGGACTCATATCCCTTGTTGCTGGCATTAGCCTCCTCAAAGTTACCGGGGCTGTCTACGAACCTCAGAACGCAAGACAATTGTATTCTTTTTGCGTCACTGTTGTAATTGAGCATCACCTCAATGAACGATCTATAAGCATACGTAGTGCTGGGCAGTGAGACTATTTTTTTCTTTAAAAACACAGCCACCTGTGTGAATGGCGAATTCAACCAGTTGTTGACGGAAGCGATTTGATCCACCTCTGTGAAAGCGCCACCTTCGGGTTTCATGATGGATGCCTTGAGATAGAGCATAGTCTGTGAATGATCGATATAGAACTCGCCTTGTCCGGTAACGGTAAATTCGATGGGTGAATCATCGGTGAGGGAAGAAACAGGTTTGTACTGGAGCCATTGCTCACTTTCAAGACTGGTTTGTGTGGGTGGGACGTAAAAGAGATCGAGTTCACTGCTGGCACACTCGCAGGATCGGGGGTATAGAAATTACATTTCTACTGAAAATATCTACCGCTTCTTTCTTGACCTTTTTTACATTGGGCAACGACAGAAAACTGACGTTGGTGCTTCTTACGACGGCCTTTATAGCCTGAGTTGGTCCTCAGCGTGTCTATCTTCTGCTCCACCTAGCGTTTCATGTTTGTTCAAGCCTCGCCGACACGCTGCCATAGATTTTCTTTGAAAGGACGACGCGGATTGACGATGTCGGAGAGCAAGCCGATACCCGTATGAAGCGCCTGTTTTCCAATGGATTAGCGCCGCTTCTCAGTAACCGTACGACGCTCTTGAAAAGACAACTGATAACTCCCTATCCTGTGCCCGCATTGATAAGGAGCACCTTGGTAGACCGAAGATATTCCTGTTCAAGACTGGTTGACGTAGTATCATTGGTAGGAACAGTTGATGTTGAGCAGCGTCGAAAATGAAATTTCATGCACACTTTTCCAAACTCGAATGATACTGTTCAACAATGTCTGTTCTTATATTGATTTCCAGGCTTTCAATTTTCCTTCTAAGAACAGGTACGCAGTGCAACGGATCATAAATAACTGTCTTATGTATGCCGTATAGATAGATTATGTTGTTGATACCCACGATACGTAAAAGCGGTGCCACAATTTCAACCATAGGCTGATGATCGACGTTTTCCGTGTTAATGTACATTTGAGAGGGCAAGCCTAGTATAATATTGGCGGTGTGCGGTATCTTTGGGACTTTGATCAGCTTAGTTTGAGGATCTAAACCGAGCTGTAGACTTAGTTGACTTTATAGAGTCAGCAGCAGTATGTTTGGTGAAGAATAAACAACGTCCACTTTTTTGTTGGAGTTTGTGTATTTGAATACAACCCCGGAATCCCCTTTAAACGCCTATACTTAGTTTAGGACATTAATAAATTCATGGATAGTGCTGTAGTTTCCAGGAGGGATGTGATCCTTGAATATATATTCCACGCCATTAGCATCCACCCAGTTGTACTATACAATATTTTGGCCCTCGTGTATGGTGGTGAAATAACATGGATATTGGGGTTCGGCGAGAGTGACTTCCCACTGGCCTTCGAGTGTAAGACAGTGGGGTAGGTGCGTTGTGAAATTCACGAGGGTATTTTTCGGGAAATATCCCATAGAGCTGTTACTTGGTAAAGTGATGTAAAACTAATCCTTCATATTAAGACGCTGACGTAACTGGCAGGAATCCAAGATTTAAACTTGGTGGGGTAACCTTTCTACTGAACGTACACGTTCTTTCTGGCGCCTTTATCTTTGACACGTAGTATTTTATCAACTTTAAAAGTTTCGGGAAGAAGTACGAGTTTCAATTTGGGTTCGTAACATTTCCCTACATCAAGATCGGTCAGCTTGTAAGCGACTGGTTGTCGCAACACGACATTGCTGAATTTGAAAATTTCTTTGCTCCAATTGCTTTCGTAGTCCTTTTCAAACAGCATTTTGGATTTGCTAATACGCACCATGTAACCAACTTTTATTATTGGTTTACTATTCGAGTTTGGACGTCATTTGCCGGACAGATTATCTCTGAATTGAAGCACATTGGTTTCTGAAACGTCGGCAGGAGCCATATTGATACTGGAATGTTTCGCACCGTTATAACCTTCGACGAGATCTTGGAGGACAACCACATACCGATACGTGTTATGTTGGTAAAGTAGTGCCACATGCACCATATCAGAGTTCTATTGAATCGTTCCACGATGCTTGCCTTCACTTCAGGATTATGAGTGGTGTAATAATGCACGCCTTCTTTCTTGAGAAACTTCCGGACTAGACGTGCCGTGAAAACTTTCCCCTTTTCCATCTATAAACGTAGAGTTTTACGGCCGCTTTGTTTGAAAATGTCCCAAAAGGTGTATCTCACGACGCTCCCTATCTTGGATGGAAGGCTCCTCGCCCAGGCCATCTTGCTAAACACGTTGATGACGGTGAGAAAGTACACTGCACAGTCGTTGTATTTTTCGAGCCTTCGCAAAATATTGAGATCGGCTTGCCAGAGATCTTCAATATTTGACACCTTTGGTACTTTGGTACCTTAAATTTAAATAAAATCTTGAAATGCTCAAATAAAAATAAATATTAAAATTATTTGTATAAAAGGTTTAATTTAACTATCAATAAGTCAATTATTTTTATTAAAATTCAAATCCTCATACGGGTTGTGTTACTTCTTCAGTCAATCATTCCTTACCGAATTCACAACGGTAAACCTTCTGCTTAAACATAGTTTTAAATACAAATTGACTTTATTAAACAGTCCTAAATATAAAATTATCTTACTTATTCTTAATTACTACCTCTAATTAATTTTAAAAATGGGGTCACATTCTCTTGCAGTTTAATCTAATTTTATTGATTCAATTAATTTTTATTTATTACTGTGACATCATTTGATCCTTGTCAAAACAAACTATTAATTACTTGCAACTAGCAAGGCATATTACATACTTACATATTCAATCCACATTTATATTGGTATTTATATTTACATTTGTGTTGATAGGTGTGTTTTCAGTTTTTTTTTGTTAAAGAACCCTGGCTCATTTCCCAAGGTCAACCCACCCTTTCAGTTTTGTTTACCTTCGCTAGTAAAAATAGCTGCTTAATTTTCAGTCTCATTCTACGCTTTACCCTTCACTTTCTTTCTCATCCTTTCTTTTATTAATGTCAACTTGCTTGTGTGAGCATTATAACATTTATTATCTTACTCTAACCTTAAGGAGTTTAAAATGATTAAAATGTATAGAAAACAATCTTGAAATCATAAAGTACGCTTAAAAGCAGCTCAAAATCATTTATCACATTACCAGGTAATATTTAAAAATCTCTTTCCCTTTCTAATTGGGTAATTACTAATTACCTTTCCTTTCCCACTAGTAAAAAAATGTATTATATATTAACAATATTTTCTTAAATATTACCTTGTCAACTTAGGCACTTACACAAAATAATTTTGTTAATAATAATAATAATCAGTAAGCCTAATAAGGTCTAACACCCTAATTGGCTATTTTACGCCCTATTCTGCTGCATTAGTAATCGCTGCTATATTACGCAATCACAGAATACCCTTTTAAACTTCTTCATAATCTCCTCAATGTATGTCCAATTCAATACAGATTTACCATTTAACATACATTGGTGGATAATATCGGCCTGGCCTCATTTGATACTGACATCACTCATAGGATGCCCTCGGTTAGCACTATGCATAATAACACTATTTTATCTTCGGTGGTTCCCTGACTCACTATTACTAAAAATTAATCATGGCTTGCACTTAGGTCCATGTCTGAATACATCTTAACTCCTCAACCAATACACCTTAACACCTCAAAACTGCTAGATGGCCTGAGTTTCTCTTTAATCTCAAAACTGTCTTATAACGACGCTTGAACAAAATACCTCTGAAAACTCGTAACTCCCATCTTAAAATGCTTAAGAACAATACACACCTGGCCTCTCATGTTTCCAGTTACCTTAATTGTAGTGACAAATCCACTTGTGAAAATATAAATTAACTTCTTTAGATACCTTAAATTTTACTTTTCAGCTCATCAGCTCACTCTGTGATCCTGTCAGTGTCAATGTCAATACCCTCTTGAATTTCATAAAATTTAATTAATCAAACTTAAAATGATCCCCCACATAAATATTGAGATCCGTATCTTGACTGTCACTCAAAAAATTCACCATTGGTGAAATGATACATTTATTCTGTTTTCCAAGATCGTTTACTAATTAGGTCTGGTCCTAATCACCTAACTTATTAGCCAAACCTTCAAAATTTCTCTCAACCTGAAATTATATAACTTCTTTTAAACTCATAATTTCCCTGTTGGCATAATTTTATCTCAACTTGAAATAATAATTTTTTACCTAAATAATAATTTACAAATAACAAAAGTATAACCTACTCTTAGAATTTGCTCATACAGTCAACACTTTAATCTTTCTTCGCGTGCTTACAGCGTTTCACACACCCTCTATCTGACAGATACTTTACCAACCCCCAACTAACCTTCTACTGCATGCTTCCGAGGGATTATGTCCCTCTTATAAGCATACCTTCCTAATATCATCTATTTGTTCTCCTATTTTCACCTTTTTGATCTATGGAATTTCCTTTAATTAATTATGTTTATTCCAAATAAGATTAATATAATTTGTTCAGAATTTAAATTTTTTCAAACTTAAAGATTTTGTAGTGGTCACACCGGGTTTGACTCTTATTAAAAATAATCTTATAATCGTCGTCTTTCTGAGTAAATGTCCTAGAGCTACCCTCTTCTTTTCAGACAATACATGTTTACCTGAAGACTTGTATTGGGAACGTAGGGGACGTTGTGCGTGTTAGCAAATACGCATTTAAGTTTACTTTTTAAAATAATTATTAGTTCTGCTTCGATGAATTTGCGCTTTTGAATGTTTAATCACAATTTCTATTTCAAATATTATTTACCATCACTAAAATTGGATATATTACATAATAATTACAGTTACTAAAGTTTAAATTACAATTACATCATAATTATAGTCATTAAAGTTGTATTACATTTTTACTATTTAAATTAAAATGTTAAATAAACACACTGTTAATTCTACAATTAAATCATCTAAAATTTAAATACTTTTTTACTACCTCTTGGATCGAAGACCTTTAGTGGGATGTACTTAAAACAACCCTTATTTTTCCTTAGTTTAAAGATAAAGCTACTTAGTCTCTGGTTCGATTTCAGATTGGATCGTTTTCTCTGGTTCGATCAAAGATTGAATCGTTTTCTTTGGTTTGATCTCGGATTGGATCTCTCATATTGGATCATAGTCTTTGGTTTTATCTCATATTGGATCGTATTCTCTGGTTCGATCTCGGATTGGATGGTAGTTTCTGATTCATTCTCGGATTGAATCGTAGTCTCTGGTTCTATCTTGGATTGTATCTTAGTCTCGGTTTCGATATCGGATTAGATCGTGCTATCTGGTTTGATCTCAGATTGGATTGTAGCTTTAGGTCCGATATCGGATTGGATCGTAGTCTCTGATTCGATCTCAAATTGGATTGTAGTATCTACAATTCTAGCCCCTAGTTCATCATTGAATTTATCGAGTTTTGCGTATGTTTTTGCTCAATTGCATCTATTATTTGCTGTTTAGTTACTAATATTTCATTATTAATTGCATCCATTTTCTGATTAGTTTCTTGGCTAGTTTTTTCTATTTTGTCAAATTTTTGATTAGTTTCTTGGCAAGTTTTTTTCAATTGTACTAAACAACAACCTCATGTACTGATCTAAGCTACTTGTTGGTTCTACTATTGTTTGTTCCCTTATTATCTCTCGCCCTTCCTCATCTACTATAACACTTTCGACAATAATTAAATGTCCTTGTATATCCTTTCCTGGCTTATGTTGTCCCACTTACTCAGTAACTGACCCCGCATTGTCCTGATCCTTATCTCCTATTTCTTCTTCTGAGTTTTCTAGGCCTAACTGATTGTTTGGTCTATCTTCATATTCTGTCTCACCAAAGCAGCTATTGGTGTCACTGTCCCCACTTGGGTTCGAATCCACCATTCTTCCTTCCAAAATTACAAATAATTACAAACAGTAATGATATGAAGGATAACTTACTATTGGGTAAAGGGAGCCAGAATGTCAAATTATTTTCAAAATACAACGGAGTTTGTATTTTAAAGAAAAAAGTTTTAAGGCACAATACATTGTATTAACTTCTGTAAACTCGTGATTCTCCATATATGAAGTATTAAAAGGAAACTTTACAAACAGTTCTTTAAAGAAAAATACACTTTATCCATGACTTTCTAGAATCTATGAGAGGGTTCCAAAACAGTATCATTACAAAGTCTATGTTTCTCATATCTTACCTCATTAGTGTAAATACGAGAATAGTCTGAATAAGTGGTAAGACATTGTGCATAAAAAATTATTCGTATTTACGTAGAATATAAATAATCATTTGGTGCGCTAAGTCAAGTGTCTCAGGTTCGATTCCCGTATCAAGATCTGATTTCTCAATTAAATTGAAGCTATCGTGTTTAGTTAAGGAAGCAAGTTCCTCATTACTCGTCAGAGCAACATTTATTGAAGAGTCAGGGTCACATCTTCCAACTCAGATATGTCCGTGAAGAAGCCGCAGACCTCATTGGTATTCAGCTGGTCGTCTTCCAGCTAAACCAAGTCGCAATAAGACAACTGAGGAGGATAGTGATGGCCCGGTTAATGGGTGCTTAGTTTCTTAACCGGCTGAATGCAGTGGTGGTTGATCCAGCCTGCGAAAGGTCAAGAGAATTGACGTATTCAATGAGGAGGGGGGAATGGAAGGGTTAGGCAAGATGTGCAGAACCCGTTTCTCTCTTCACACAAAATATCAAAGATATTTTAAATAATGTTAAAAACCTACTATGTTCAATGCAGAAACTAAATATGAAGATTAAATTTCTGACTTCATAATAAAAAGGTACAGTACATCTTACACATAAAACATGCTCCCTTAAAATTGTAACGTTCTTGAATTACGTTACCGCGATGGGCGCCTATTGAAGAATTATGATTAATACACTTTTCAATTTGACATGTTTTTTTATTTCTGAATCAGTTTAATTAATGCGAAAATAGATCATGTCGAAATATATACGCGGGCTAGCGCGGACAGGTGTTGCTAGACGCCAAGTGAGTTTTGTCAGTATTGGACACCAACTGCCAACTGCCTTTACGTTGCACCATTCTTTGTATATATTCCTTGGTCATGGAAGCTTCGAGAAGGTTTAGTTTAGAAAAACAAAATACAAGACCAAAACATCTCGGTCTTACTGGGAGGTTCTAGAGCCGGAAAATGACTCAAGTTACATTTTAAAATCTCTCTTCGAACCTTCGAGAAGAGGAAGTTATTATTTGAAAAATATATATTGTCAACCTGACTTTACTAATGTCACGTGCGTGACGTCACTGTTCAGTGGCTTTTGCCTTCTTAGAAGAAGAAGTGCTTTAAGCGCCATTTAATATACTATATTATTTAAATGATATAAGATATGTTTTTAAAATTAGGACGATATTATTGTCAATGCTTTCACATACTTTTTAGGGGCAAATCAATTACATTACAAAATTCACAAATGGAAAATAAATATGCCTTCCTCTTATCTAAGTGAATTTCTGAGTGCGTCACTGGTAGTCATGAGGGGTTCGTCTCAGATTTTTTCGTTCTAAGGTCAAAGAGTTGACCTCGAGGTCTTTGGGGGGGATGTACTCGTCTCACGGCCCGAAGCTCGCAGGCTCAAACCTGGCTGAAGTCAACAGGTTTTTTAACAAACAATTAAAATCCGTAGCCCAACCTTCTCCGGAGGAGGAGTGATTCCGCCGGTCCCATGTCGATTGTGGCATGTAAGAGATATCTGCAAGGTATGATGTGATATTTTTTTTTCAGCGAAATTTGAAGGCATTTTCTCGTTCGCTCATAGAAATTTAGTGCGGGAACCATCGGGAAACCACCGCACTATGTCATGACTTTCTTTGGCTGCTTTCTTCCAGATGATGCGGGCGGGCGGCACTAGCCAGCTGAAGGTCTGAGTGTTCGTGCTGCAACCTTTGTTTGGGCTTCAAACTCTCAAAAAAATTTTTTTTTTAAAAAAAAAGGGATGTTTTTTGTGGAATTCATCACTCATCCAGAAATTAATATTAATCTGGTGAAATATTTTACAATATGATCGAGTCTCATTAATGCTTTGCTTATAAAAAAAGTAAAAAAAACGCTGATTTTTAACTATGTAGGCCCTACACCAAATTTAAGTGTTAGCCGGACGGTCTGAGAAGTTCGATTTGTATTGACGTTGATTAAGAGGTTGGGGTACGGATTATAATCATGTTCACTTTTATTCTTTTTGTGTGGTTTTCACATACTCTCTCCACGTTAATGCGTGTGGCTTTCCTCTTAGATGTCTTTTTAACCCCTAAACCTTAAATTATGTCGTTAATAGCCCTTATGATTTACACATACATAAAAAATTGCAATACATATTTTAAACACACTCGGGGCTAAACTTGAGTTGTATTGACTATAGCTCGCACTGGTGAGCCCACGGACAAAAGCGGCAGTCTTGTCTGACCTAATCTGCCGTTGACGGGTAGCTAAGAGTTTGAATTCCAGCCGGATACAGGCCTATATAATTTTTCCACCACATACTACTACCTTTTCATTCTGTATACATATATAATTACTCTAACGAGATGATGAAGCATTTGAGAGATAATCTACCTGCATTTGCGCGGAAAGAGAGCGGGAAACCAATTAGGAAAAAAAAAACCTTAGTAAACTCGACCAGGATTCGAACCCCAATCTCCTCATCATCAGCATGTCAGTCTAACACAAGATACCATTTGGCCACTTAAGCGGGTTGACCAGATATAATGAGGTGTATTTAATAAGAAGTGTCCTACTGATTTACCTTTTCGCTAATGCAGATACATTTCTTCTAGATTCTAGCTTCTTCATCCCTACTCTATTAGTGTAAAAATGGATGGGTAGTAAGACGTTGAGTACTGAAAAAAATAAACTTGTTGGCTTATACAGTTGTGTAAAATATTTTAGCTGTTAAAATAGCGAATAAAAATAAAGTAATGCGATTCTGGCATAAATAAACTTCTAGAAAATAATTTTTTTTTTGGCAGTCTACATTAATAACAGTTTACTTTATTATGAGTGTTATTTTATAGGTACTAACAATTTCTATCAAAAGTGACAGTTTTGTTAACATTGTTTTAGTAACTTGTATAACTAAAAAAAAAGTCCCTTCCTGTCAAAACCTATGTGTATCTATCTCTACATCGCTTGTTATTTTTACCGCATACACAAGGCCCTTTCCAGAAATGTATTATTTTTACGAGGAGGGGCACGATCTCACACCCGTGGTTACTCGTGGGGCAGGCAACGGGATTCAACGAGGATTTTCTTTGACACAGAATCCCTCTTGAATTAATCTAAAGTATTTTAAAACATAATTAAGGTTGTAGTACTTAGTGCTATGATTTTTTTTCTAAACTCCGATAAGCTACTTGCGTAGGCGTTGAGGAGACTGGGCCCATAACCCCACTCCACCCTGGTATTAATTACCTTGCCATTACATCAAAAATAAGGTAGCAACACATCTTGATCCCTGTTAGTTTTAAGAACCACAATCTTTGTACTGGCGAGGCCGGTGGGGCCCCTTAATTTTCACTTTTATTTTGAAATTCATACTCATGTCTCTTAATTTACGTCAAAATAAAACATTTATAAACGTTATCATTTAATGCACTATATTATTTAAGGTATTTAACGTGCACTTTCTGAACCGACATGTTAAATCAACACACCATTTATAATAAACTAACTTAAATTTAGAACATACACAACATCCAGCCCCCGAGCTGTTAATTCATCACTGTGAAAGGGGAAAACAAAATTTCATCAATCATAATTTTTTCGGACATGCCAAGAATCTAAACTGGGACCCTTAACTCAGTAGACAGACACGTTTAGAGATGAAAAAAGCAAATATACTCTAATCTTTAAGAAAGTTATTAAAAGCGTTTGATAACTCTTTTGATTAACTATAAAAATATAGTTTTATGAAACAAATAAAAAGTTTTTACAAGACGTGTTGACATTAGTAGTTTTCAACCAATGTTTGCGATGAAAAATATTGTTTTAGGGGGTTTCAAAAGCTTATTGGAATGGAGATTGGAGTATAATTTTGGTGTAACCAGTATTTTGTTTTTAAACTTCTCCAGCCAGGAATTCACGATACAAGATTGTGAGGTTCTACTTCAAACAAAGAAGAGAAGGGGAAGCTTACCTCCCCTCCTTTCAATCTCGACACCGAGACAGTCAGCTGTCAAGTGTGTTACCTTCATTCAACAGAGCAATGAGTGTGAGCGTTTGTCGCAGCCAACACTAGACCAGATGCTCACAGGTTTTCAGTGAGGTAGGTCGCGTTACGTACGGTCTAGTGACATTACTTTCATCTGACTCGTAATAATGTTCGCCATGTATCAAGACTGAGGCATGCGCAGCTCTGATCCGAGTTTAAGGCGGTTGAGATGCGGACTTGAGGATTACCATGGTGGACAAACAACAGACACACAAGCAATTTGATTGGTTAGGTGAGTTGGCCATGTTTTTGTTCCATGGGTTTTACCAGGTAGGAGCAAGAACCTTTCCGCGCATGTAATGTCCCATACACACGGCCGATGGACGATGCTTTCCTATTTAATTCAGGGGAACCTGCTTCGGTGGCCGCATGATATAAGGCGTAATTCTCGTTTTGGACTATACTGCTGATGACAGGGAGAGTGGGGTTCAAATCTCGGTCAAGTGTGCTGAGGTTTTTTCCAAATTAGTTTTCCACTTTCCTTCCACGCAAATGCGGGTACACTTGCTCTAAATTCAACCTTTATCATCCCCAACTTATTTTCGCAATTAATATTTATGCGTATAACCTGAACAGGTAGTAAGACCTGGTGCTAAGTAAAAAAACAGAGAAACATGTTCAAACAAGTAGACCTTAGGCTTTAATTAAGGAGGAAGAACGTTTAGAAAACGCACCAGACTGAAGATAGTATTTTGTAGTTTTTATAGTGGCAAGTTTTTTTGCATAGGTAAGTAAGATATTGATCCAGTACAAACATAAAGTTAATTTAATTCACCTATTGATATCACCATGTGAAAAAAATTAAACTATGTTTTACAGGAGCTATAAATTATTAATTTAGCCAAACAATTATTTTGACACAAAAACTGCAAAAACGTGCTTTTTCTCGTGACCCTTTCTATCCCACCTTAAATTATACAATATCACTTACAAGTGATCATAAGGGTGGCGTGAAACTTGCGGACATTGTACTAGTATCGAAAGAAAAGTATCGATCACAGTAAGTATCGGTATCGAAATTTTAATCTGGAAAAATATATATATTTTTACTAAGTAATAATTTCAATATTTGCATAGTAATAATAATTGTATTTTCATATTTATTTCAACATTTAAAATTATAACGATTTGACCATATTAACTTATAGTATACTTAGATCTATCGCGTTTATGTAATGTTTTGGAACTTGGAAGGTATGATAGATATACTCTAAAAGGTTTTATCATGCCAGCTTTCAAAAGGTCTGTGAAAATGTAGCTGATGGAAAGTTATTTAATACTTAAATAGGATTAGTAATATATGTTTTCAATATATTTTGTGCCCTTCTTTAGCCATAGTAAACATTTAATCCAAGCATGAGTAAAAATGACAAAAAAGTTGTTTCTTTCGATACCAATCCGTAAAAAAAATACTAGTATTGAAAGGAAAATAATGATATTAGTATGGTATCGATACTTTTATTTTCATCTCTACCTCCATGCTCTACAACTGTCCAATCTCTCTCATAACTGTCACAACCACTTGAAAGCAACTCTTTGAGACTTCTTATTGATTTTGTTAGCGATACCTAGAGGTCCTATATTATGGTAAATAAATATGTAAAGTTTCGTCATAAAACAAAATTGTATTTTGTCATAAAAATTCTCAAATAAACAAAAATTTTGTCGTATTACCACTATTATTAAGCACCGCGTCTTACTACCCGTTCGGGTTATACGCTTTGAGTACTAATTACGATAATGAATTAGGAATTGGGAAGGTTGAATTAAAGGAAGTGAATACGCATTTGCGTGGAGAGAGAGAGTGGAAAACCATTTAGGAAAAACCCTCCCCTGTTCACCCGATCGAGATTCGAACCACGATCTCCCCGTCCTCAGCAGTTGAGCTCAACATGACTAGCGCGTTAGCTAACTACGCCACCGAGGTGGGTTAGTTTTGTCGTAAAAATGGTTTTATAATACTTGGAAAAATAGTGGAAAAACATTTTTTTTACACATTATATTTTTTACGAATATAATATAAAATCACCCACCTCGGTGGCGTAGTTGGCTAACGCGCTAGTCGTGTTGAGCTCGACTCAGCAGTCGAGCTCAACACGACTAGCGCGTTAGCCAACTACGCCACCGAGGTGGGTGATTGAGGTTCGAATCTCAGTCGGGTGAACTAAGGGTGGTTTTACATAAGTGGTTTTCCACTCTCCCTCCCCGCAAATGCGGGTTCACTTCCTCTAATTCAACATTCCCAATCCATTAGCGTAATTAGTACTTAAAGCGTATAACCCGAACGGGTAGTAAGACGCGGTGCTAAATAATAATAATAATATAAAATCACACCATAAATGAGGACCAATAAAATATTCTCACTCACAATAACAAACATAGATACAATAAAATAAAAAATAAAATTGTTTGAAATGGAATAAAAATAACGTCTAATTCAATAATCTAGTCAATAAAATAGTCCATAAATACTTTTAAATTATCAAAATAAATACATTATAAATATTTTATTATTAGCTTTGAAACGAAATACTATAAATGCATGGGGTTTTAGGTATATTATTTAAGTATACATAGAAGAGAATAAAATTATGATCTGTCTTTGCGAGTCCACTGTTTATATATGGACTACTTTGATATTTGTTGACATCGATGGTAAAGGCTGCGTAGATCTGACCTTGAACCCTACTGCATTTTTACGGCAATCGAAACAAACATGGCCACTAATATTATTTGCGTGTTAACGAACAAACTGAAATTTGCCTAGAAAACATGAATTTCGTTTTAAAATACGAATAATAATAATATTTCGTGAAAAAACTTCGATTTCGTGGATAAATACCTACCTTTATCGTTTTATTTTTTGAACTCAAAAATACATAATATTTTCTTTAAACTTGAAACAAGTTTTAGCGTTTTTGAAATCTACTTTTCAAACATTTCACAAAATGTTGGTGTCCCTAGCGATACCCCTTCAGTAGGATGAGAGGGGCAGAAATCTAAAGCTATTGCTGACAACTAGAAAAAAGTAAATAATAGTGTTTTGTCTCAATAAGGGAAGTGAAAGAGAAAAATATTTTCTCCTTGCGGGGAGCACTTTTTGTTTTTTTACAGTTTCGTCACTTTGGGTGGTGTTATAAAACTTATAAAAGCATATTAAACTTTGCTATTTATTTTCGTCACTCTGGGTGGTGTTTTAAAACTTATTAAAGCATATTAAACTTTACTATTTATTTTTATTAACTGTCCAGTAAAAAGTTTGGGGGTACTTTATGCCAAGATCACGATCAACTTGACTTTAACTTAACGTATTGTTCACCTAAGGTTCACTTAACTTAAGAAAATAAATGTGTTATCACGATTCACGTAACAACTCGAGCCAAACAAATGCACTCTAGAGTGTATGTATTTTCATCTGTTAGTTGTACTATTTGTAAAGTGATGTTCTGTGAATGTTTACTGGTTTTGTTTTTTTGATAGAATAAATATTTATCATTACATTTTTTGATAACTTTAGCTTTCCTATTTTAGTTTAATTACTTTGTTTCGATGTCCTATTACTAGATATAAAGCTAGAGAGTAGACCTTGGTCATAAAACCAACAAATAAATCACTAAATAGTCCTGTAGACGTCACTCATATAATAATTTGTTGGATAGATCACGTGATACCCTTCATGTTACGTTCAGTTAACGTGAAAGACCTCCAAAGACATCTATTAAGTTAAGTTAACTGCAAGTGAACGTTAAGTTATCTCTATCATGATAGCTTCCATTTAAAAACAGTAGAAGAAAATTTATATTAAGTTTTGTTAAGTTAACCTTAAGTTACGTTAAATTAACCTTAAGTAAACGTTAAGTTGATTGTGATCCCGGCATACGTCTCATAGTCTACCCAGCCGCTATGGCCCTGGAGTGCATGCCCACCGGTGCTAATAAAACATAATGTTCACTTATATCTATCTATCTATATTTCTATCCAAACTACGTATCTATCAATAGTAAAATGTGATGTTCTTCTAACGCTTCCATGCTATTCAATGGATTTATTTACTAATTTAAATGTTTCCATATCTAATTATTACTTATTGTTAAATCGTTAATTGCCTTGAACAAGTCTCAAAACATATTAAAATTTAAAGTGTAGCTATATTTTATAAATTATACTATGTAATTTATAGCCAGTGAAGTATACTACCATAATCAACGCATTAAAAAATAAGTTGTGTTTACTCTTGTGTCTAGAATAGTTGATTACCAACAAAACATATAGAATATTTATTTAGTTAATTATCAACAAATAATATAATTATTTTCAAAAGATTGTTTATGTATGAATAAATTAATATTTAAATAATATATTGTTTAAAATCACTTCCGAAAGGCTCCTTTTTTTTTTTTTTTTTTTTTTTTCAAAA
>CABFVZ010003234.1:0-14567 GCA_902151445.1 Timema monikensis | reverse complement strand
TTTTTTTCAAAACAAGGTTCTTTCATTTCAAAGAAAAGTGAAATAGTTGTTCAGTTCAGTATGACAACTTGTAGCTTTCTGCATATTAATTTGTACATACAGTAGCTGAAAACTAGAACCTGTGCTAGTAACAAATAACGCACAAGTTTCCGTAATAGTTACTTGTTTTTCAAATAGTCACCATGATGGTTGGTCATTCAAACGGTAATCATTGTCTTATACTGAATTCACTACTGAATTATTTATGGAAACAGAAAAGAAGGTGCTAAGAAAGATATGTGGTCCAAAAAAAAGATGAGGATACTGGATAGTTGAAGAGGCTAAATAATGATGAGTAACATGTCCTGTACATATCACAAGAAATTGTTAGGATAATCAAAGTCTTGTAGATTAAAGTGGGCAGGACATACAGTACAAATGTAAAAATCTTAAACCTTATTCAGTGTGCTGGCTGGCAAACCCAATGGGAAGAGACCATTGGGAAGACCTAGACGCAGATGGGAGGATAACATTAGATTGGACCTGAAAGAGATAGGTCACAATGAGGTGGACTGGATAGAACTAGCTCAAGATAGAGCTAGGGTGCAATGAGGTAAACTTGGATAGAACTAGCTCTAGTTTGGGATAGGGTGTAATGAGGTGGACTGGACAGAACTAGCTCTAGTTTGGGATAGGGTGTAATGAGGTGTACTGGATATAACTAGCTCAAGATTGTGATAGGGTGCAATGAGGTGGTCTGGATAAAATTATCTCAAGATAGAGATAGGGTGTAATGAGGTGGACTGGATTGAACTATATCAAGTTAAGTATAGGTGGCCTACTCATATAAGTGCAGCTATTAATGTTTGAGTTCCTAATAACATAAAGTAAGTACTGTGAGTATTCCGTATGAACGGGACTTAACGAATACACCAAAGCCGCCAAAATTGATTATAGTTCACTATGGTTATCTTACAGCTATCAAAACTCTCCCATTATAATAAAGTTTTAAAACAATCTAATAATTATATTCATAATTTTATTTGAAATATGATTACGTGCGTGTGTTTCTCTGCAAAGGATATTGACATTGACATTGAACACCAGGATGTGGTTGATATATACTTCTGATTAAAATGACGCCAGCTTTACACAGCTACGTTATATTGTAGTTATATTTGAAACACGGGAAGGCAACGTGCCATTTTCACAAATTCTTGAAAAAGTTCGACATTTAATTAAAATTGAAACGCAAAAGTGTTTGGAAAAGTGCTACCTATTAATAAAATTTAAAAAAAAGATACATGAAAGAGAATACCGGAATAAAAGTTCTTTTTAGAGAATATTTTATCAATAATATCGTCTTGTATCAATGACTAGGATTATTTATTTTAAAGTAATTATATAAACAGTGTTATATTGTTCTAATGTGGTTGTCAAATTTTAAAATCATTCAAAATTAACCTTTAATGAAATTAAATATGAAAAAGAACTCCCACTCTCTATCCGTTTTAATAATAATTATAATAATAAAAATAGTCCGACAACTTTACTAAGTCGGTAGCGTGTCTACCTACTGATGGTCCCGGGTTCGATTCCCGGCATGGTTGAAAATTTATCATTGATGAAACTACGACAGGCCAAGCAAACGGGTAGCGGAAAATGGCTTGATTAAAAAACTGACTCAGGCCATAGGCTGGGAACAGTAATGGATGTAAATAGTAAATGATGATGATAATAATAATAATCATAACAATAATAATACAAAAATAATGGTAACAATAGTTTCAATTTCCTTTAATATATCCAACAGTCACAAGACCTAAAAGGACAGAACTTAAAAGTACACCGAATTCCACAAATCTAGAATTTATACTATGTATACAATAGACACTAGAGCCTTGAGATAATGAGAGAAAACAATTTTGGATTACGAGAGGCCCTAGAAGGGACACGAATACCAACAAAATCAAGGGAAAGTTTGGAAGAAATGTTGTCATTGAAAATATTAAAAACAAACAAACGACAATGGCCTTTATTGATTTGGTGACGTTAAGGCGTTAGTTTTCTCTTCCACTTAACCGTAGATTAAGTACAACACACATTACATTTTATTATATATATACTCACATGTATTACTTACAACATGACGGTGCAGAAATAATTACTATACACAGATTTATTTTTAAAAGTCCTACAATTAAGTTAAAATAAATTAAATTAAATTTTAGTTTAAGTTTGTTATACCCCCAAAAAAACTTGTCAAACTAATTGAGGTATGTTTGACTGATACGCGTGGCAGGGTACGGTTTGGATGTCACTTGTCAGATACTTTCGAAATTAATAATCAGATGAAACAATAAGATGCGATTTACACATTACATTTTAATCTTTCCTTAGATTATAATAAATGGAAAAAATACCGTTGGGAAGACCTAGACGCCGATAGGAGCATAGCATTAGAACGAGCCTGATAGGGATAGGGTGTAATGAGATGGACTGGATAGAACTAGCTCTATATAGGAATAGGTTTTAATATGGGGGACTGGATAGAATTAGTTCAAGATTGGAATAGGTTGGGATGAGATGGACTGGCTATAAATAGCTCAAGATATGGATCGGTTGAGATGAGGGGGACTGTATAGAACTATCTCAAGATTGGGATAAGCTGTAATGAGTGGAACTGGATAGAACTATCTCAAGATAGGGATAAGCTGTAATGAGTGGGACTGGATAGAAATATATCAAGATTGGGATAAGCTGTAATGAGTGGGACTGGATAGAACTATCTCAAGATTGGGATAAGCTGTAATGAGTGGGACTGGATAGAACTATCTCAAGATAGGAATAAGCTGTATTGAGGGAGATTAGCTAGAACTAGCTCAAGATAAGGATATGTTGTAATGAAGAGGACTGGATAGAACTAGCTCAAGATATGGATAGGGTGTAATAATGTGGACTGGATATAACTAGCTCAAGATAGGAATAGGCTGTAATGATATGGACTGAATAGAACTAGCTAGAGATATGGATAAGGTGTAATAATGTGGACTGGATATAACTAGCTCAAGATAGGAATAGGCTGTAATGATATGGACTGAATAGAACTAACTTAAGTTAGGGATTTGGTGTAATGAGATGGACTGGATAGAACTAGCTTAAGTTAGGGATATGATGTAATAAAATGGACAGGATATAGCTCTCAAGATAGGAATAGGCTGTAATGAGTGGGACTGGATAGAACTATCTAAAGATAGGGATAAGCTGAAATGAGTGGGACTGGATAGAACTATCTCAAGAATGGGATAGATTGCGTACTTTTGTAGGTGTGACAACAAACTTTTGAGTTCCAAATGCCATAGAGCAAATAATTATCATAATAATAATAGTAATAATAATAATAATACATAGAATCATTTATTTAAATAAGTAAGAAAACATTAACAAGCTCGTTCATATTGGACGCTCTTATTACCATTCTTAGCTATAGTAATGAAGTAGAAAGAGTAAGGTTTAATTTGAAAGGAAATGCACTCTCATCTGCAGCTAAGGAAAGTTGGAAACCGTTTCAAGAATAAATCACTCTTTCGATATATCCGGCTGGCTTTCGATTCCTGACTTCTCACGTCACTAGATGAGACTGACGTCTCTGTCAGCGTTTCCATCGGTTTTGGGTGAAAATGTAAGATTTTTTTAATGTTGGTATATTTTAGTTTAATTTGACGTGAACTGTATTTAAATAATGTGAGCATCTTCCATGAGTTCCAACGCTCCAGAAGGTGGTTCCTATACACACCCATTTAGGGGCGGATCCAGATCATTTTCATATGGGGGTCATAGCTATAAATAACATTTACTTACAAGGTTAGATTTCTGTTGAAAGCCATTTAATAATTTCTCATTCATATTTGATCTTATACATGTTTTAAACCGTGATCATCTTCTTCTATTTTTTAAAAATCATATAGTTTTTATCATCTATTTGGAGTGGCCTCCCTTCAACAATTTTTTGAAAAATGGGTCACTCTAGAAGCTATGAATAGTCATTGCCATGATTAAAAAAAATATTTTTTTTATAAATTATAAGCCACCATTTAAAGTGTTCCTCACTTAGACATTTTTGAAATATGGAGGGCCCCTTGAAGATATTTAGAGGGATCCTCACCTTAGTGTTTTAGGATGGTTAGATAGCGCTAGAAGATAATCTTTGAAGTGGTCTTCCACCGACAAAATTTTGAAAATTGAATTATTTCAGAAACTAAGCTATTTGAGGTGACCTCACCTGAAAAATTCTTCAAAATGGCATGCAACTAGAAGTTATTTGGAGTTGTCCTCCCCTAGATATTTATGAAATTTGGATGAATTTGGAAGATATTTAGAGCTTTCCTCCCCTGACTTTTTCTGCCAGTTAGATGCCTTTAGTTTAGTAGTTATTTAAAGTGATCTTCTCCGGAATTTGATTTAAGGCCATCTTTCAGCTTCATATTCGATAATATCAGGTAATTTGAAATATATTTAAGGGAGAGTTTATTCCAGGGAGGGACAAATTATTTCCAGGGGGCAGAGTCCCCCACAGTTCTGCCGCTCCTCCTGTCTACACATACTCTATATTCGGTATTCGTGGATGAACTGCTCTCAGGCGATTATTGGTCTTCTTTGATGTGTGGTAGTCTACCATCTTTATACGGAGCAATATTCTTTTCTCGCTATGCACGACAAATATTCCTACATGAGAACAATTATTTTTTCCACACTTACGTGAGTAATATCAGAAATTGCATAAACGTGAGACGAATAACGCACGTGTGGACACGACTTAAGAGGTGCCTGCGCGTAAAAAGACAAAAAATTGTGTAATTTAACTGTGTTGTATTTTCTTTCTAAAATTTGAACTTTCATTTTGTTTTTTGTATTAATTTTTTAACTTTCACAGGGGGGGTAAACTGACCTTTTGACCCCCTTCCCTGAATCCGCGCCTTCACCCACCCTATGCGGATGGAATTATCTAATGAAGAGGACGAGGCCACTCAGACAAAGGTATCTCAAAGTTAAGGTGCTGTAGCTCCAGTTGATACATTTTGAGACCAAGCTCAAAATAAAAAGTGATTTTTTAGCAACATTCTGACTACCTGTTCAAGTTATACGCTTATGTACCAATTACGCTAGTGGTTTTAGGGATTATAAAGACTTTATTTATAGGAAGTGCACCGCATTTACGTGGAAAGAGAGTGGAAAACCATGTTTGAGAAACCCCTCTCAGCACACCCGACAAAGATTTGAACATAGACCCCCCACCCCCCCACCCTCATCATTGGCAGCCTAGTCTATTGTGAGAGTAGCGCGTTAGACCACGTGGCAACCGAATCGAGTAAGTGAATTTATGTTTTCATGTTTTCATTTCTAAGTAAATTATCATTTTATTTTTAAACTAGTAATAAATTATTTTTTTATAAAAAAAATTACCCACTTATGTGGTCGAGTGGTTTGAACTTTGAGGCATCACTATCGTAATATAAAGGACTTCCAATGATGGTAATATTGGGGTTAGAATCCCGGCCGGATGCACTGAGTATGGTTTTTCCAAAAGAGTTTTCAACTTTTCATCCACGCAAATGTGGGGACATTTACTTTGAATTTAACCTTCCTCATCCTTAATCCATTAATATAATTAGTTCATATTCGTACAACACGAACGGTTAGTAAGGGGTGTAGATCAAAAATAGCAATAAAATGTCATATGAAATTTAGGGTTTTAAATTATTTTATTCTTTTTCTGAAAAAAGAAAACTGTAGTATTAACTCAAAATGTTATTATTATTATTATTATTATTATTATTAGCACCGCGTCTTACTACCCGTTCGGGTTATACGCACTTACGCTAATGTGTAATGGTAGGGTGATTGTGAGATGAAATGGAGGACCTACAGTTTAACGTGGAATCCGAACCACGGTGGTGGCCTGGCATTCCCCACATTCACAAGATGTCTTGTCAGAGGTGAAGGAAGGGTTTGGTAATCAGATAAATCTTTGCCGGGACCGAGGATTGAACCCCGGCCGCCAGCATAGAAGTCTGACACCTTACCCCTAGACCACCAGGTCACCTACCTCAAAATGTTGAATTTTGTAGTTAGGGGCCGTTCTTAAATTATATAAGGGTATTTTTTTGTGGGTGATGGGGTGGGAGGGTCAGTATTTTCTTACGGGCAAGGGAGGGGGTTAAGGGGTTATAATCCATCTTACGTGAGTTTTTTTTAATCAATATTTATGGTAAGACAAAAGATTAAAAAATATGTGGTTTTTTTTTCAAAAAAATCTTAAATGTTTCCACTGACTAAACCCACTTTAATCACTAATTTTCACTGTTTTATAGAAATAATTTAAATATAGACTTCGTATTTTGCACCTAAGATATTAATAATAATTATAATACAAATGACATCTGACTTTTTGTTTTAATAATAATAATAATAATAATAATAAATATAAAAATTATAAAACTAATTAAACTATTAAAATAATCTAATTTACTAAATCGTTAAAAATTACAAGAAGGAAGATGTTAACGGAAAATCTTACGATCCCTTACGGGGGAGAATTGGTTGGTTGAAAACCATGAAATAAAAAAGCTTTACGTAATTTAAGGTCCACCCCTTACGACTTATTAACTATGAGGTTCAGAAATATTATACGGTATCAAATCCTCCACTGATCAAACCACGGGTCTCCGTCTCCAGTAATAGACCTCTCTATCTGATTAGCAGCTTGGACGAGGTTTGCTAAAATAAAGTTGTTTTTCCGCCAAATATAACTTCAAGAATGTAGCGTAAACCAGTTTTATAGCCGCGTGTGTGACGGTTGAAAGTGAACGACCTCTTGAGGTTTCACTTTAACACACACGGAAGTACACATTGTCATTACCTGTACATGCATTCTCATTGCAGATCAAATAATATGTTACATGTCTGGGCTACAACACTTGTAGTCCAATTTGTGAAAATATTAGCCAGTACTAATATATCTTTTTCCAGAATGTACTAATATTATGGTTATAGTGAGTATGAGGTTGTGAAACCAATGGTAACACTAAAACCTAACTTAAGCCTACTCAACCAAACCCTGGTGACCGTTGGGATAGTTCCCCTTTCGGGAAATTAACTATGGTACCAGCCAGAAATCAAACCCGGGATACCTAGGCTCGTAGCCAGGTGCACTGTACATCAGCATTGACAGGTTATGGGAAGAAGACCTGTTGGAAAACTTTCGAGAAATACCCATGTCATGTAAATGGTATTGGACGAGATGGAAAATGTAAATTAATTGAAAGGTTCGTGTTACATTTATATGGAACACAAGACCAACCAAAGGTCAACCATATCAGGCTTATACTCTTCAATAAGGTGAATAAGGCTCTTGAATTATTAGATTATTAGCCTCAACAAAAGATGTATTGGAGCTTCACAGGGCACGCGCCAATTACCAGACGAAAATATGGTTAAAGCAGACCAGGATCATATAGATGTTGCATCTCCCGTAGATACTCTGGCTTGGAAGGAGTCAGGTTAACTGGAACCAGTTTGGACAAAGCTTTCCACAATGCCTGATTCATGTCTGGAGCTTGTTACTTGCAAATGTAAGTCGAAGTGCAGGACTGTCCGCTGTTAATCTATACTTATAAAATAACATGTCCTGACTGACTGACTGACTGATTCATCATCGCCGAGCGCATACTATCAAGGCTACAAGCATGAAATTCGGACTGTATATTAATTTTGTTATGTAGGCACCCACTAAGAAAGGATTTTAGAAAATTCCACCCCAAAGGGGTCAAAATAGGGGATGATAATATGTATGATAATATGTATGAAAGTCCGTCATTTTGAAAGTTACATAAACAAAATTTTGTATTTCGGTTATTGACGTAAAACAAATAAATACGTGTTTCAGGAATTTTGGAAATTTTATTTAATAAGGGATGAAAAAGGGGGTGAAAGTTTGTATCGGACTTGCATTATTTTTGATCTGAGGTCAAGTTATGGTCATCAACGTAACGTAATATTTTAAATTAATCTGTAAATACATATGTATATTTTCGTATTTGTATATAATCAACTTCCACGCGAGCAAAGCCGCGGGCAACAGCTATCTAATGTTTCATAAAACATCTCAAGTGTACTCTCGCGTGTGGATGTGATGCCACTGACTGCAGCAATCCTTCTTCGTCTCCCATGACTGAATAAATCTTAAATGGCTCAACATTAAACAAAACTGTAAACATGCGTTAAAATGTACACATTGGCTTGTTAAACTAGCTCCATTCTGCACTGAAAAATATGTTGATAAAATCGAATATGTGTATGTCATTTAGCCATACATTTCCATGTAATATGACATTTTAGATGTTGATTAAAAGGTTTTCATACAACTATATTGTAACGAATATAGTTTCATTATATAGATATACAAATTCTACATCGAATACACGCAAAACACAAAATTACCTTTTTGACCTTATTTGACACCATTTGACCTTAAAATTCAAAATCAAGCGTGGCATCCACCCACATAGTTTTCCACGCCTTATAAGTGATTGATATATCATGGATGCTTGCTATTAACAGAAAATACCAATGACATTTTTTGTAAAGGACTTTTTCAAGTTTGGCTGGTGTACTATAAACAAAAGTTAAAGAAACAAAATAATATTATAGTTTTTTTTCCGCTATGAAGTCCCAAACATTTTACTAATTCGATACCATTAATACCTTTTTTAGGGGGGTTTCGTTTTTTACTATTCGTCCTGGCTATTCGCATATTAACACAATGAATAAAGGGGAGTTAATAGGAGATGTACCCGTATTTGCGATTAAATTTATTAAAAACTATCGTTATCTATGACCACACGCCCAATACTAGACGCTCCACCATAGTTTTTGGATATTTACTAGTTTTTTGACAATTCCAGGCTTGAGGTAGAAGGTAGCGTGATTTCAGTCCAATATATTGTCAGTTTTCACAGAAAAAATATTTGTGGCCAGAATAAATGGAATATTGCTTCACTAGATAAATTTAGTTTAATTTGATATACATACCTATGTCAAGAGTTGTTGCATATTTGTCATGGGCATATCGGCTGATGACCCTGGGACGCCTGACATACCGGCTAGGAGAGAAGGAAAGTAAGTAGATACAGATGAGACGTCGGAAGTTGTTTCCTACTCGAAGAGCCCTGCTCGTTTGGAAACAAGTGTGATGCCGAGCTGGAGCTATCGAGCACTCCAGGGATGTCAACTGGCCACGCTAGGAAGTGACCAGAGAAGAAAAAGAAAATGGCACCCCCTACAATGATAAGATATGAACTGATTGTGTAGATGACGGCACTAGGTATAGGTTAGGTTAAGTTAGATTAAGTCCAAAGCAGGCATATCAAAAGGAAAAAATGTAAATAGTCAAAATAACTTCAATAGGGAAAGAGGGACAAGTATAGTTATAAGTTATCATAAATTAAATAATGGTATTAATATATAGTAGACAGAGCTGCTAACAGGCACAGGTCGAGGTAAATTGATAATGATCAACAACAGGACAAGTAGTTTTAGTAGTAGTATTTGTTTTTATTCCAGAAAGTTGATGTATAGAGTTAGATTAACTATATAGAAGGTATATTTGTAATAAGAACAAAGCATTATAGTAAGATAAGATGTCAGGACAAATGTATGAGGAAATTGAAAAAAACGGGAGTATCGGCTTTAGAACAGAAATATTTTAAATGAGAGGGAAAAGTCCTATTCAAATGCCACACCATCCATGACAAATATTTAAGAACTGTTGAGATTAATATATGTAGAATATTAAACTAAACATATCTACTGAATATATATTTTATTTATATTGGTCTAAAAGAGATTTGTTTTTATAAAAACCGTAAAAATATAAACCTTGACTCTTATTCCATGCGTTTCCTTACACTCTCCGCTAACCTTGTAGCCAAAACGCTTGCGATAATTGCACAAATTTCAAAATATTCTTCGTTCAGAAAGTACACGTTAAATTCCTTTGATAAAGTACCGAATTTTTCTAGTACTATCATAGATATTTAACGAGTGAGTCAGGCCCAGTTAACTTTGAACAATTATTATTATTATTCTTAGAAGTCTAATTGAACGAGATTACAAGATTAATCTACTTTATGGCTCATACAAGATACACTTGTCACGGCTGTAAATTTGGTGGAGGGATTCAAAACTGGTAACCAGCCAAGGCCAAAGCTATATAATTAGATCCTCGCTTATAGCATTGCACACAAAAAAATTGTGGACTAAGTGGAGGTAATTAGCCAAATGTAATTGCCGGTCGTTTTGATATGAAACGAACGCAAATGTACAATTATGTGCACAAACTTATTCGTGCCCGTAGGTTACCTAATTTAATGAACGTAAGCTACTTAATATACCCGTTAGCTACCTAACATGCCCATTGGTTACTTAATACAAAGGACGTAGAAAGCTAATTTTTCTAGGGCGGGTCCACTAGAAAATGTTACTATATCTTTATCCTATAAATTGTATACGTATGTATAGAACCCTGAAAGGTACATACAATTCTGGAGGTCCGGGGAATAGGGAGGACCCCCATGATCTCATCCTTTTTAGGCCCTTGCTGTTTATCATGTAGAACACTGCTTAGATATCCAATTTTAACAAAAACTTTATAACCATTTTAAAAAAAATGTTGAATTTAAATAAATGGTACGGAACTCCGCACGGACTTTCTCGCTCTATTGTTTAAAAATTGAGATATTTACTCAAAACTCGTAATACAAGGCTGCGCGCGGAAACGGACGATTTTGAATAATATATTTCAAGGCCATAGTTATAGTTTGCAGGACTGTGATGACATCATTATGTCCCCCAGTCAATACCGTTTAGTTCCAATGGAACAGTGGTCGGTTGTGCATCGAGCATTTGCAATAAAAGCATTTTTCCAAAAAAACAAAGATTGTTATGAAGGTGCACCACGAGAATTTTGGCGTCACTTTCAACTTCAGCGTCATGATCAGCTTCTGTCATCTCCCTCTGTAAATACATGGGTTTTAGACTTTGAAACAATAGTTTCAGAAGTGATAAAGAAGCATCCAGGACCATGAAATAATGTTCAAACGCCAGAAACTGTCGAAGCAGTCAGAGCTTTGTTCCTGCGGAGTCCACAGCGTTCTGTATGGCAACATGCAGTGTCATTAGGTTTGTCTCGCCACATTTTGGTCAGAATATTGTTCTTGTGATTTAAAGTTACATCCGTACAAGATTTAGGTAGTCCAGGAATTAAAAGCCTGTGATTTCAATAGGAGAGTTGTTTTTGCTGAACCATTTTTAGCAAAATTTAAGGAAAACTAAAATTTCCTGAAAAATCTTTGAATGTCTGATCTAACAAAGAGAATGTTTGGTACTGGGCTGTGAAGAATCCCCACCTTTTACATCAGCAACCGTCACACAGTGAAAAAGTGACAGTGTGGTGTACGGTGTCATCTAAAGAAATAATCGGGCCGTATTTTTTTTTAGGATTACACCGATCGTGCGGTCACTGTAACTACAGAACGGTACGTCAACATGGTTCGAACGTTTCTTAGCGATGAACTAGAGTGATTTGAGTCCACATGGTTTCAGCAGGACGGAGCTACAGCTTATACTGCAATAATTTAAATCGTCGCTTTACAGGATCAATTTGGAAACCGCCTCATGACAAGGAACGGCGATATCATTTGTCCTGCGAGATCACCAGATCTTTTGGTGTGTGATTTCTTTCTACGCGGACTTTAAAATTCGAGTGGTTGATCATCGACCTCAAAGCATTTAATGAACTGAAAGCTAGGATTCATTAAGAGATTGAAGCGATCTCCATTGAGACGTTGCTGCAAGTAACGACGAACTTGTGTTCACGAATGCAGGAATGCATAAGAAGGGAAGGTGGCCATCACAAGGATGTTATCTTTAAGAAATGACTTGTGTGTAAATTAAGTGATAAGTGGCATAGTTGTACCATTTAAATAGCCATGTTTGTAGGGATATAAAAATTATTTAAAGTTGCAACACCCAGTTATTAAAAACCACCCGTTCCCACGTGCCAACCTGTATATGTAAAACAAAATAATATATACTAGCAAACCCGAGAAAAAAATCGCGTTATACTTACGTTCAAAATTTTTTGACTACCAGATTTAAATTTTATTATTTTCATTTTAAAGAACTGAAATCCTCACTAGTAGGCCTATAATTGAAAAAAATATATATATATTGGATCCACAAGGGTTAACACTTCATATTAAAATTTCGACTTCTGGTAAAAATTTTCAACATTTTATTAGGGGTTGAACATCTTATGGTTATCGCATTTCTATTAAATTCATCATTTATAAATTTTGACCAATAAAACAGGTAAATATCGACTATTGAGTCTAAAATGATACAGATAGATTATTGCTGTACCCATGTTTCCCCTAAGAGGTTAAAGAAATAAACTCTTTGAGAGACCTACTTAAATACTTCCTCTATGGAACTATTCCATTAATACTTAAGTAGTATCTCCTTAAAACTAAAGCTCACAAAATTGTATTAATATATTTGCCAATATCTCAGAAACTATTTGTTTTATAAAGATATATTTTGGATAAAAGTATTTTTAATTTCTAGTAGTACTACAATTTTGCCATGATAATTTACTTAGTATCTCAAATAGTTGCGGGAATATTGAAATTTCCACTTCTGTAAAATACCCTAAAAGTAATTATCACAGGAAAATTAAAGTAGCAATTTTGTTTATAATCTTAATTAACGCATATATACGAGTGTTAATCAAAATCGTTATAGCCGAATTTGAAGAAATTTGATTTTTCTCTTTTCGCCTTTTATTAAACTACTCTTAATTTTAAGGTTAAACAAACACACAGACAGACGGCATTGCAAAACCACTTTTTAGGGTTCGGGGGGTCATGAAACATTGACATCCATCAAAATCTCGGGTTAGATTTTTTAGACGGTCGCAATACTTTTTCAGTGTTCGAAAAGTTTTTATATATATATATATATATATATATATATATATNTATATTTGCATTAAGCTTGAAAATTTTTGTTTTATAAAAATATGTTTAAAAAATAATTTGTATTATAAATAGATCTACATATTTGTAATGATAAGTAATTTCATATATCAAATAGTTTCGAAGATATGATAAAAAAAATAGAATTTACCCATCAGACCGGAACCCTTAAAGTCATTTGGCCGGGGAAAAAATGAGAGTAGCCATTTTGTTTATAGTATTGATTAATGCTTGGAAATGAAATTTAATCAAAATAATTAGAGCCGATTATGAGAAAACAGTTTTTTTTTCTTTTCACCCTTCAGTAAACTACCCTTAATCTTAGGGTTAGAGATCCAATTCCAAAAAATCTCGGGGCAACCTATGAAAACCCTAGATACCAAGTTTTAGCCCGATCGGTAAAATAGTTTAGGCTCTAGTTCGAGGTACAAACAAACAGACGGGGATTGAAAAACAACTTTTTTGTATTCGGGGGTCATGAAACGTCAAAATTAATCAAAATCTCGATTTCAATTTTTGTGACGATCACAGTACTTTCTTTACCTGTAAGATAGCGAGAATGAAAAAAGGATCACAACTGATGATGTGTCGAAGGTGGATTGATCGCTCATGTGTAGCTGACAATTTCCGCAGGTCCTTCACAGACTCTGCCTTAGAATAAGTGAAGAATGTCTCCGGGTACTGGATGACTCCTGAATAGTTTAGTGTTAGTGCTTAGGCGTACTAAGTTGATGGTCCCAAGTTCGATTCCTGTGTCCAGATCTAATTTTTCTATTTTTATATATTATGATATTTAGATACGGCTATAACAGTACTTAGCAACGTTAATAGTTTGGCTATTTAATACATAGAGAATGTTAAAATAATTTATGATTGTATTAGTGGTTCTGAAGCTTCTGAAATTCCAGTCACATAGAAATATGGCAGTGTTACAGTAACCCCATGGCTTCTTTGGTGCTGACTGACAGCTCACAGCTGACAGTTGACGGCTTTGAAAAGTTAACAGACCAAATTATGTATCCCTACGCCGAACCATATGATCTGCAAAAACATGTGTTTAGCAGCTGTCACTTCTGACAGTCAACATTTAGGTATATACCTAAATGTTGACTGTCAGAAGTCATCTGTGAACTGCCAGTCAGCACCAAATAAGCCATGAGGCTACTCTAGGATATTTCCCTTCAAGCTATAGCTCCCAGTGTGAATGATATTGTAAATAGTAAGGGGCGATAGAGATGACACAAGGGCTGTTATCGACAAGACCTGTGCCTCTAATATAGTCTGATCTACCGAAGAAGGGGAAAAGGGGGAGATTGGGTTTTGAATAATAATAATTATAATAATATTTAGCACCACGTCTTACTATCCGTTCGGGTGATACGCTTTAAGTACTAATTACGTTAATGGATTTAGGAATTGGGAAGGTTGAATTAAAGGAAGTGAGCCCACATTTTCGTGGAGAGAGAGTGGAAAACCATTTAGGAAAAACCACCC
>CABFVZ010003233.1:51371-80886 GCA_902151445.1 Timema monikensis | reverse complement strand
AAATGGAGGACCTACAGTTTAACGTGGAATCCGAACCACGGTGGAGGCCTGGCATTACCCACATTCACAAGATGTCTTGTCAGAGGTGAAGGAAGGGTTTGGAAATCAGATAAATCTGTGCCGGGACCGAGGATTGAACCCCGGCCGCCAGCACAGAAGTCTGACACCTTACCCCTAGACCTCCAGCTCACCAATAATAATAATAAGAATAATAAGAATAATAAGAACTTTAGGCCTACATTTTTCTGCCACGTATAGAATATGCCTTCCTATCCTATGTTTTGTTAAACCCAGCAGAGAACTTGTTCCTTTTCTCAGTAATATTTGAAATAATGTTGTTGTTTGCGATTGTAATAAGGCTTTTGTTTATTTGTGTTGTTTTTTTCGTTTCAGAAAAACATCTTCAAATATCGTAACATTCTAAACCGATCGACGCGGCAAGAAGTTATTCTCAAGGAAATGAAGGTGAGTCTCAAGCACTATAATAAACTTTTATTTTAGAATTTTTAAAACTGTACTAACAATATCTAGAGTTGGCTCACATTTAATTGCTCATAAATTAAAATTAACATGAACAATCCTCTAGCAGAAAAAGGTTAAACTATAAAAGCATAAAGTTTTTTTTAATATAAATATTAAAACTTTAATGAATTACTATGAAGACATTTGAGTAGATTTAAATCAACATACAGTTTTTAAAGATGTAGGCTCAAATATAAATCAAACATAATTAATATTGATAGAAACGCCATTCTTATCATTGAAATAATCGCCTTTTTTGTATAAAAAATACCTAGGTGGGGTGGAGGGGGACGCGAAAAAAAGGTACGTGTGCTAGCAATTTTCATAGCAAACAATTTTTTTCGGCAAAATAAATCAAATATTGCTCCAGTAATAAAATTAAATAAACTCTTTGTTTCTTCTGGACTTGATTTATTTTGCAGTTTTTTTTTTCGCTATAAAAACAGAAAATATACCGATCTTATCTCACAGATCCTTACCATCCCACCTGAAGAATATGAAATATAATTATAGCAAAAAGTTACTTAAGTATAACAGAACTCTGACATAAAGAACAGTATCTGACGGCTACTTTCACGTATACGTACGTCAAGTTATGTAACTTGTAGCGATTACTTTTTGATATAATGTATCAAAACTTGTAATATAATACTAATAATACACTAAACTATTATTAAAGCTGACCGACAAAACATGGGTTTATGTACATAAGTACCTAATGATAGTGATGATACTATTTAGTATCTTAAGAACACTTCTTAACGCGTACGATAGCTCTAACATTTTTCGATCTCAAGCCCATAAGAAAAATAAAAAACATACATCGTGTTATTTGGACGTTGAACTTTGCGCGTTTCTTCTCCCCCCCCCCCTTCCCTATTTATCCACCCCATTCATCACATCATCCTAAGTGTACACAATATTGAGGGGATGGTTCACTTTCGAAGCGGTGTAGTGTGCTGCTTGGAGACTGCTATCACGGGAAGACTAGATGGAACTTAATATTTTTATAATTTGGTTTACGAAATGGTAACAGACTTCCTAGTTTTCTGAACGTCGATAAGATTATTTTCCCATCTTGCACTTGCCAGAAGAAATATTGAAGCCGAAATGTTTTTATTATGAAAGATTTCTCTTTTAAATTTCCTCCTAACATTTTGTATAATTATTTATATGGTTAGTTAAAACTTCAGAAAATACATTATAGACAAGAAACATCAATATAACTCAAAACAAGTTTCAATGCTTCCGTATCCAAGCATTTTATTTGTATACTTTTACAAACAATTAGGTGACCTGGCGGTCTAGGGGTAAGGTGTCAGACTTCTGTGCTGGCGGCCGGGGTTCAATCCTCGGTCCCGGCACAGACTTATCTGATTACCAAACCCTTCCTTCACCTCTGACAATATATCTTGTGAATGTGGGGAATGCCAGGCCTCCACCATGGTTCGGATTCCACGTTAAACTGTAGGTCCTCTATTTCATCTCACAATCACCCTACCATTACACATTAGCGTAAGTGCGTATAACCCGAACGGTTAGTAAGACGCGGTGCTAATAATAATAATAATAATAATAATAATAATAATAATAATAATAATACAAACAATTATAATTATTGCTAACGGCGTAGTTTTAATGTTGTTTTTGTATTTATTAATACTTTGCAAATTTTTCACTTTATAAAGGTATAAAACATACATGAAACTTAAAAGTTTAGACTACAATATACGTGTGTGTGTATATATATATATATATATATATATATATATTGTCAGAGGTGAAGGAAGGGTTTGGTAATCAAATAAGTCTGTGCCGGGACCGAGGATTGAACCCCGGCCGCCAGCACAAAAGTCTGACACCTTACCCCTAGACCGCCAGGTCACCTAATTGTTTGTAAAAGTATATATACGTATATATATATACGTATATATATATACGTATATATATGTATATATATATATATATATATCACTTAACACATGTATCAATTAATCCCGTTTTGATTTTAATGCAGTTAAGTGGCTCAAAAAATCAACTTGTGCTACTAAGATCTTCATCTGTTTTTAAAAATCAAAATATTCTCCATTTATCAATGTTTGTGTTCGCGGTTCCCAATCTTTTTTCTCTGCCGTACCCCTTGATTAGGCTTTTCATTTATGACCCCCTCCTCTCGTAGACCTCCCGTCCCCCACCCATTCCTACACGCATTAAGTTTGGTTTTGTCAGGTAGTAATGTTCTTAGGCTAGCTAAATAATCAAACGACTCAAATTAATTACATTTATAAGCTTTTATTTTTGATTTTACATTACACAATTTATTTAAAATTATTATGATAGTAGTCTAACATCAAAACAAATAAAAACTGCATTAAAATAATTCTAACCACATTAACTTGTGATGAAAGTTAATGAAAGTTATTCATCTTGATATAAAAGTCTTCAAACGTGGCTCTTAATAATTTCAATGCGATCCTTAAGCATTTTTCATGGATATGAGTTTTTTTGTGTTTTTTTAGATCAGGTTCAAATGAAGACATAAATAATCCCAAGTCAGGAGCTGCGTCAGCTTATTGCGATATTTATTCTTAATATACGCATAAGACGATAATAATCTTTCGACAAGCTCTGGTTCGTGAAAGTCAATGCATATTTTATTGCTTTATCAGCGAGTTCTTGGTACTATTCTTTCACTGCTGCCCAGAAGTCGAATTACATTTCTTTTTTTGAAATCAGATTGTAAAGAAGAATCAGTCAAAAGTTTAATCAATTTTTCTTTTTCAGAAACTGATTAGTCGTTGAATGGATTTGAGATCCAGTTATCTTCCTTATTTAGCTTCGGAAAATACTGTCTGAACGACACCTTAAGTCCTTTTAAGTGAGCTATTATATTACTTTTTACTTCTTTTGACAATTTCAGCTCGTTCTCAGATAAGAAACTGTGAAATGTCTCAAAATCTTCAAACTAGTTTTTTTTTATACAAGATTTTGATCATAAACTCGATTTTGTCAAACACCTTAAAGATGGTTATGGAACCGTTCTGTAATCCTAAATTAAAATATATATAAGTACGCAAGCTTTTGAAGCCATTCACTTTCATAAACTTAGACATCAACTCAAAAGGGTGGCCTTAAAAAACACATTAACTTCACGTCTCATTTCAAACAATCCTGTGAGTACTTTTCTTCGTGGAAGTTATCTCACTTCTTTGTGCAAAAGGAATGTAGTATAGAGTCTGTCCATATCTTCACACAAAGATTTGAATAGTTTGGAGTTGGTTGAATTGGCCTTGGTAAAATTAACAAATTCTACAGATTTATTGATCACTTCCTTCAATGAATGTGGCAGGGGTTTGATCGTTAGCCTTTGTCTGTGAATACAAAAATGGCTCCAAGCTACATTGGGAGCGACTTATTTGATGCGACCGCGTAAGCCTTTATAACAGCCAGACGTAGAAACTCTACGTACCGAAACCGTACGCAAACACCACAGCAATTGGCCTGATCAATTTATTTTTCAAAGAAATAACCCTGAGTAACAGTAAAAGATTTTCTTCAAGCACGTTATCATTTAAATATTTTGCAATAACAAGCAAAATTGGCAGATTAGAAACATCAGTGCTTTCATCCACCTGTATTGAAAATAAGGGACTCTTTTTTATTTTTTCAATTACTGTAGATTCAATGTCGTCAGAAATGTCCTTAATTCTCCGAGAAACTGTATTCTTTGAGAAGGGAATATTGCTAGTTTTTCGGTCATGGTCTTCACCGAATATACATTGAGCATCATCTTTGATAAAAGGGGATATCAAATTTTCAGTGATTGTATGATTTTTACCGCTTTTAGTAATACGGTAACTTATTCATTGACTTTGGTTCTGATAACCCAAAATAAGTTAGATTAGGGCCGTTTGATAGTCGTTGAAAAAAAAACTAGCATCTTTTGTTTAAAAATGGGATGTTTTGTCTCTAAATGGCGCGTTAATAAAGATGGCTTCATGCCACGGTTAGACAATATCTCTCCACAAACAACGCACAGTGGTTTTGGACAGTCTTCATCTCTCGTGAATGAAACTTCATATCTCAAGTATTCATCAGAATATTTTCTCTTCTTTGGAGGAGCACTCATGTTTGGAGTTTTTTTTAGTAGTGTTTATTATATCTCTCACCAGAACAGGTATATTAGTAGCTGCACCCTGGTCCCCTTGTGCTTGTAAATAATTAGACTTGCAGCTACCAAATCAGCAGGTTGAATTTCAATGTTAGTTTCAGCTCTCTTAAGAGTTCCAGTTTTCAACCACGTACGTATCCATTTTGGGACTCAAAACAATATCAACAGAAAGTTACTCACTAGAATATATAATAGCTAAACACTTCAAATTAAGCACTTATAAAAAGGGAACGAGGTTGGACTTATTAATACACGTTACTCACTTGACGCCCAATCGAACACTACAATTATGGTCTGCTTTCAATCGCGTTTTCAATGAAAACGTTGAAACCGGAAACTCCGAGACGATTCGGGATATTTCTAGAATTAATAGAAACGAGGGTGACCTGGTGGTCTAGGGGTAAGGTGTCAGACTTCTGTGCTGGCGGCCGGGGTTCAATCCTCAGTCCCGGCACAGATTTATCTGATTACCAAACCCTTCCTTCACCTCTGACAAGACATCTTGTGAATGTGGGGAATGCCAGGCCTCCACCGTGGTTCGGATTCCACGTTAAACTGTAGGTCCTTCATTTCATCTCACAATCACCCTACCATTACACATTAGCGTAAGTGCGTACAACCCGAATGGGTAGTAAGACGCGGTGCTAATAATAATAATAATAATAATAATAATAATAATAATAATAATAGAAACGAAAAGAACAACAAAAGAAAAGGCGGAGAGAAAGAAGAGTGCGCTATGCGGCCTGACAGTTTTGCCGAAGAGGAGGACACATGCGTAGGCACGTGATATGATTGGTGGTGAGCAGGGCTAATGACAACCAATTATCAATCAATTACTAGCCCTACGCCTATTCCTTCCTTTTCCTCATTTCACGAGTAGGCTATCGAACTTTCACATAAGTGTCTCTTTGTAAACCAAAACTCTATAACTTTGTCTTTGTGTTTTCATTTTAACCCATTATTTTTTGGTGTTTTCCACTATTACCAATATTATTTTCACGTAACCCCAACCGGTCCGCCGCGTACCCCAGGTTGGGTACCAAGAATGTGGTTCTTCAGCAAGTTACCACTTTCTTAAAAACTACTTTCAACATGTGGGCTATTAACAACTAATTCTAACTAATTCTGAGCAGAAAGTGCACCGGCATTAGCATGAAACAATAATGTGAAAACTACCGTCATAAATTACTGTACATGTGAATAATCATTGTAAAAAAAATATGTTTTTTTTCTCTTCCACATGCGTCTCGCTACCCGTTTGTCTTGGGCGCATTTTGACCACGCTAATGGAATAGAGACGAGGAAGGTAGACTTTTCTGTAAAAGTACCCACATTTGCGTGTAGTGAAATAAAGACACTATTTTAGGAATAACCCCTCTCCGGACTTGAACCCCTACCTCCCGTCACCAACAATCCCGTCTCACACAAGTGCGATGCGTTAGGCCATGCGGGTTATTAGTTAACAATTTTGTACAAGACCCTATTGAAAAACCTCAAGAACAAGAGTGTCAATAACCCTTGGACACGTAGATTAAACGTCAGTCTCCTCTGGTCTGATTTGTCTTGACTAGAGAGTCGGGGTTCGACTCGCACCTTGATGTACTGAGGTTATTTCCTAGATGATTTCCCACTCTATATACGCGCAAATTAGTGAAAAATTGCTCTTAAATAATCTTAACTTCCTTGTACCTACCCAATTAGTGTAATGAACTGAAAATATTCCGGACGGATACGGAAAACAAATAATATTATCGGTAAATGGTTAACCAAGTTCAGCGCAAGAAATAATTACATTACATTGGTAATAAAACGATCCTATACACGCAAATTAAAAATCAATTGTTGCCGCCGGATTAAAACCAGAACTCCTTTCATAAATGCTGGAACTAAAGAGGGGGAGGGGGGGTCGTTATGGCGTACAGCCCCCACCCTCACCACGTTATTTTACAGGAGGGGGCAACCCGCCTCGGTGGCGTAAGTTAGTTAACGTGCTAGTTTCGTGTAGAGCTACACCACCGAGGACAAGGAGATCGAGGTTCGAATCTCGGTCGGGTGAACTGGGGGAGGGGGGTTTCCCTAAATGGTTTTCCACTCTCCCTCCACGCAAATGCGGGTTCATTTAATATAAATTCAATCTTCCCAATTCCTAATCCATTAGTGTAATTAGTACTTAAGCGTATAACCCGAACGGGTAGTAATACGCGGTGCTAAATAAATAAATAATAGAGGAGGGGGCAAAATTTAGAAAAACATAATGCAATGATTTATATATAATTCTCGCGACCATTAAAATCTTGACAGAAACAGTTTGATTAGACTCAATCTTGACAGGAACAGTTTGATTAGACTCAATCTTGACAGGAACAGTTTGTTTGGACTCAATATTGACAGGAACAGCCTGATTAGACTCAATCTTGACCGGAACAGCCTGATTAGACTCAATCTTGACAGGAACAGCTAGATTAGACTCAATCTTGACAGGAACACCTAGATTAGACTCAATCTTGACAGGAACAGCTAGATTAGACTCAATCTTGACAGTAACAGCTTTATTAGACTCAATCTTGACAGGAACAGGTTGATTTAGACTCAATCTTGACAGGAACAGCTTGATTAGACTCAATCTTGACAGAAACAGTTTGATTAGACTCAATCTTGACAGAAACAGTTTGTTTAGACTCAATCTTGACAGGAACAGGTTGATTAGACTCACTCTTGACAGGAACAGTTTGATTAGACTCAATATTGACAGGAACAGTTTGTTTAGACTCAATCTTGACAGGAACAGGTTGATTAGACTCAATCTTGACAGGAACAGCTTGATTAGACTCAATCTTGACAGAAACAGTTTGATTAGACTCAATCTTGACAGAAACAGTTTGATTAGACTCAATCTTGACAGGAACAGCTTGATTAGACTCAATATTGACAGGAACAGGTTGATTAGACTCAATCTTGACAGGAACAGCTAGATTAGACTCAATCTTGACAGGAACAGGTTGATTAGACTCAATCTTGACAGGAACAGCTATATTAGACTCAATCTTGACAGGAACAGGTTGATTAGACTCAATCTTGACAGGAACAGTTTGTTTAGACTCAATCTTGACAGGAACAGTTTGATTAGACTCAACCTTTATTTACATGACTTAAGACATCACACGGATCCAACGAATCCCTTCTTATTTGATAGTTATTAAGGAAATAAAATATTAGCAAAATTTTAATTGAATCAAGATCCAATATTTATCAATTAAATTATTACTCACTTAAACACTGCTTTTCTCATGTTGGGACCGGGACATTTTCTTTCCTTTGCTTTTATTTGTCTATGCTTTTATTTTTTCTTTGCCTTCAACATGACTTTTACTCTACTTCCCTCTTTTAGCATATAACCTTTGACCTGTGGCCGTGCTTTTTACATTTAAATTTAATAAATACCTCAAAATAACACTGAGGGGCCATCCTACAATTACGAAAGGCTTTTTTTAAAATGATTTTTGACCCCCTCCTCGCCCCACTAAATGGATCATAAGATTTTACGTCCCCTCCCCCCCTCTAATTTCTTACGATTTGGTAAATTATATTATTTTAATCTTTTAATTATTTTTAGACATAAGGATTAGTAATAAGTTGAGTGATTTAAATTTTAGAATACTTTAATTGCAGTAAAATTAGATGTAACACATCATAAGTAAATTAAATATTATAAGTGAAATTTTACAATCTTACAAGAAACTTTTTTTAGATTTTGTCTAACCATAAATATTAACTTAAAAAAACCTAACTTAAGATGGACCCTTCTCACGTAAGTAAATGTAAGAAAATATTGAAACCCCAACCTCACCAAAAACTCTTTTTGTAATTTAAGGATGGTTTGTAATAATATTGTAAAATGTTATAATTGTTGACCGTAAAAAAACACAAAAAGAGGGTCTGTATTTTCTAAAAGGCCCTTCCTATGAAAACTGGACTGTAGTATTTATTTATCCATCGAACTCGTGCAACTATGAAAAACTGCCGGATTTGGCCCCATTAACACGCGTGCGCTCCACCTCGATAAAGTTCCAAGGTCGGTCGTGACGCAAATGTAGTTTGTCAGTCACGTGCACAATTAGTAACTTTTATCAGGTAAAGTTCAGAAAGGGGGGAGGGGGATTATTTATTCCTCTCTTGTAGAGCGTCACCCTGCGTCTTGGTTACGACACGACAGCTTATGTGTTGAAAAACGTTCCTAAAGCCGTCCCACGGGGCACCATCGTCAACTTCCTACCCGGGTGCGCGGCAGAAAGGTTCTTACGTCTATTACTGGGTCCTTTACACTTTCATTAACTTGGCCACGCTGATGAAAGCACTAACAACAAAACCTAATGCAATCGTTAGTGCTGCTCAATAAACACGAAATTTTCGTTAGTGCTACATTTTCATGGGAGATATGTGCCTTATTATTGGGTGGAGCCGAGTTATTTTTTAGCACCGCGTCCCACTAACCGTTCGGGTTATGCGCTTATGCACTAAATACGTTTCAATTTAGAGGTCGTGTACCCACATTTTAGTGGGAGGAAAGTGTAAACACACACGAAAAAATTACTTCAACACACCCGACTGGGATTCGAACTCCGATCTCCCCGTCATCGGCAGTCTAGTATACTACGAGAATGACACCTTGGACTAACGTTTCCCAAACTTTTTTTTGTTGTGACTCTAAATATATTTTTCCGGCTTGACGACCCTTAGTGTCAGTTGTCTATTATTTTAATATTATTTAACTTAGGGTGGGATGCAGTGGAGGATTAAAAGCTCTAGGGCCCCTAAGTCCAATTTGCTCTGCGGCCCCCCCCTTGCACCCCCCCCCCCAAACGCCCAACAACAACCAACAAGGCATTCACACTTGTCTACTATAATAGACATGGATATTGCAATAGCAATTTAGGTTTGGAGAAAAGCTTTTGTTCTAGTTGAATGAAGTTTTTTTTTTAAATATTATAAACTGAAATAAAAATAAATCATTAATTCGTTAATTTAAGCTTTGAAAAACATGAAACTTTCTTTAGGAACATAGTTTTTGGATGGAAAAAAATAATCGTTAATTTAAAAGATATTTTCATTCAAACTCAAACAAAAGACAATACGTTAGTACAATGATATCATATTATTACCACTAAAGAAACAAAAATATATAGCAGTAGTTTTTTTTATGTTAGGAAAAACTATTGACTTTGAAATTTGAAGTTGATGCGCTAAGAACATAATAGTTACTATAAGATATTTTTTAATTTAAACTCAAACAATACAATACTCAAACAAAATTTTTATAATCATATTCATATTAAAATAGCAGTATTTGTTTTAAGTTATGAATATGATGCGCTAAAAAAACTTTTCACATATTAATTACAAATCAACTTTGCGAAATTTCATGGATGATAATTCCTTAATGATGTCATAGAAATTAATCCCATGCAACATTTCAGCATTTGCTGCAAAACTGGTTAATCTCGACAACTTTGAATCTGTGGATGCGTTACGAAGATAATTTTTTACTTAAAAAAAATACTAAATGATCTTTCACCAGATTCATTCGTTGCCATCAAACACAACAAAATTCTCAGCGCCGTTTCAACGTTAGCGAAAAGAATTGTTAACTGTTTTTAGTGGCGCAGGAACGAGGGGAGGGGAAGGGTAATTTTGCCCCTCCCCCCTCAAATAATGTAGTGAAACTTTTATAGTGTAAAGCTCTTTTTGAGGCAAGCTATAAAGTTTACACTAAGTTAACATAGTAAAGATAAAATGTTCTAGGAGCACACACTGAAGAGATTTTGAAAACTCTGATAGTGATACCAGCTACATTGGTTACTGCAGAAAGAAGTTTTCCAATGCTTATACGAATAAAAAACTTTGTTCACTCCACGATGAGGAAACGTAGACTAAATCATCTGTGTCTGCTTAATGCACATTTTGAGAAATTCAACAAAATTTAAATTGCAAAACTAGTTAGTGGTTTTATAGCTAGTAACGAATATAGGGCAAAGGTGTATGGAAACTTACTTTAATATTTTCATTGTTTCATAATTTTTAGTTGAGCTGCTTCAGATATATTTTTTCTTAATTTGTTTTGTATTAATTATATATAATGTTTGGCATGACTAAAATAAATTAGGAAAATGCACAATGTAACTGTTAAATACAGTTATCCCTCGTTATACGCGATCTCAATTTACGCGTTTTCGCTATAATGCGATTAAAAGAATAGATAAGAAAATAATGCATTGTCGGCTGTAATTTTGCTGTTACTTTGTGTGCGCACATTCCAGTGAAGACAATGATCTTTACTGTACAGTGTCGTGTTAGGGGATGGTATTGACAACATTGGAGGTGCATGGGTAGAAGGAAACAGTCCTGTATGAAGAGAGTTTGGACAAATATTAGTCCTGAAGTTTCTGATTTTCATGATTTTTATCCTGAACACGAGCTTTCCAATCCAAGAAATGACATCGTTGACTTAGTAAGATTTTGGATTTGAGGACATAGACCAGGCAAATATGAATGAATGACTTCAACCCCACTCATAAGAACTCACCATTGAAAATATTCTATAAATAGAGAATGGCATAAAGGAGCTTATCAAACAACTTTCAACATAACAAACTGCTGAATGTTTTAAGCACATTGAGATAGCAGTTAGAATCATTGAAGAGAATGACCCTAACATGGATAGAAGTGGTGAAGTTGCCAGAGAGATTCGAGTTCTTTGGCTTGCTACAAATAACTCTATATATAGCGGATGAATGCTACCCGTCAGCGGAGTCTTAACAATTTCATCAAAAAATGTTGAAAATCGTCAGTCAAACGACCCAAGGACCTTCACGACAGCAAGAACCTACCTTCTCAGGGCCTTCACGACAGCAAGAACCTACCATTTCAGGGCCTTCATGACAGCAAGAACCTACCATCCCAGGGCCTTCACTACAGCAAGAACCTACCTTCACAGGGCCTTCACGACAGCAAGAACCTACCATCTCAGGGCCTTAACGACAGCAAGAACCTACCATCTCAGGGCCTTCACGACAGCAAGAACCTACCTAATCAGGGCCTTCACGACAGCAAGAACCTACCTTATCAGGGCCTTCACGACAGCAAGAACCTACCTTATCAGGGCCTTCACGACAGCAAGAACCTACCTTCTCAGGGCCTTCACGACAGCAAGAACCTACCATCCCAGGGCCTTCACTACAGCAAGAACCTACCATCTCAGGGCCTCCACGACAGCAAGAACCTACCATCCCAGGGCCTTCACTACAGCAAGAACCTACCTTCTCAGGGCCTCCACGACAGCAAGAACCTACCATCTCAGGGCCTTGAAGAGAGCAAGAGCTTACGGTCCAAGGACAGTCAAGAGCTTACTGTTTCAGGGTCAGCAAGAAAGTAATAGTCCATAATTGCCAGATCCAGTTAATCTATCATGCGATTGAAGATTAACAGTAAGTGTATCTATAGTATTGTATTAATTTGATAATTTAATTAAAAATGGTTTTTTCTTACAAATTTCAGGGGATTGAAGTTTTAAAATAGGTGTAGGCTACCTACAGTAGTGTACTAGTTAGGTAAATTGACAAAAATTGCATACATTTACAAGTTTTAGGTTTCTATTTACTTTTTCCCTTTGGAGTAATCCCTATCTCGCCCAATTTAAAATCAATTCTCTTTGCGCGTTTTCGTGTTACGCGATTATCTATCCGAACTAATCACTCCCGTAGTGCGAGGGACAGCTGTATTACATTTTCCTGGTCCTTTTTTTTTAATCTCAAAAATTTTATACCTTATAAAAGCACATGATTATTTCTGCCCCCTCAAATTAAAACGTTCCTGTGCCACAGCTGTTTTTCACGTATAAATTCAGCAGGCAATTAGCGGTCCTTTACATTGAAGTTAAAAGCCTCGATGAACGTCTTGAAATGTGTAAATTCTTCTACGCCGGACGGCTGACTGAGTGCCATGACGGGAAGATGCGCGCGCAACAGCCGTCAAGGCCAAGGGCGTCGAGCGTCGTAGTCCAGTCTACTGACTGTTCTGACAGCTGAGCTCACAGCCTTGCTTATTTATTTACTATAAATACCTGCATTGTATTGTGTAACTACGCACAAAAACACTTGTACACATTATCAATAAAATAAAATATAAAATTAAACATTTTAATTATTTAAGCCAAAATATAATTGAATACATTTTCAAAAATATCTTCTTGTGGCCCGCGGCCCTCCAGAGCCTTTGGCCCATAGGCCCGGGGCTAATGGGCAATCCGCCACTGGACTGGGATGGAAGGGGACGCGAGAAAAGGTAAGTATTTTTGCAGTTTTTATGGCGTAATATTCTTTTGGCCAGAGTAAATAAAATACTGTTTCTGTACAATCATACAATTTTATATTATTCACATGGCGACATCAACATTTCTTGAATATCTGTCAAGGGTGTTGTGGAATTTAATAACAACTTTTTATCTTCATATAAAAGTCTTGCTGTATAATATTAATATGCTCATGACAGATTTTCAACAACTGTTGATATCAACCTGTGAAGAAGGTAAACTATATATTTGTACTGGAGAAATATTTTAATTATTTTGTCAAAAAAATGTTTTGCCATAAAATGTGAAAAAATACTGGCCTTTTATCGCGTCCCCTTTTATCACACCTTAATTAACTTAATTCATTTTATTTAAACAACAAAAAAAGAATTAGTTTCAATAACTTTCTAATCAAACAAAATGTAATGCACACTTTTTAATGAAAAGGTGACTATATTTGGTGTGTGACCAAAAAACACTATTCCAGTGGCTTCAATAATTCTGTTTCATTCTTGGGAAAAGTTCTCTTGAATTCCTATTCGTATAGATAAATATCATCGACTAAAGTGAATACATTAAATAGCTTTTTAATCTTACTAACATTTTCCGTGGGAATATGACTTCATTGCAAAATTTAATAGGTGACAAAAAAGTTTTTCACTGACAGCCATGATGCTGCTTCATTTTGTAGGTGAGATTTTGAAGTTTAAGTGCTTCGTCGATGGACAGTGTACTGCGTCCTAAATTCCTAGTACAGGAGGGTTTCATAACTTGGTTTCAACAATGGTGTTATTGTCATTATTGCAGTTTCTGTTCATAATACTCCAGGTTGATAACAAGTGTTTGTAATTATTATTTTTCATAATATATATATATACACAAACACACACCTTCCCGTGACCCTCCTGAACGTATTTGCGACCTTGGGCTTTGGAACACTGCCTTAGACGATGCTGTCACCGAAGTGGGTGCGGGGTGAAGTTGAAGTCAACCTGGCCTCGCCCACCATCTTTCGGTGAAGAATTAATAACAATAACACTGCATCTCACAAACATAGTGGGTGGGGATGGTGCTCTAAATCATGGCCATTTGACCTCATCTGACCTCTGCTTTCCTGGTTTAAGGAGGAATTCATTTCTTAGGTGGGAACACCATTAAGGCGAATCATACTACCCCCATATGATAGGATGATGATGTAAAGCAGAGGGGGCCTAAAGTTTAACGTGGGCTCCGAACCACGGTGGGGACCTGGCATTCCACGCATTCACAAAGCGTGAAAGCACACACTTTGCCAGAGGTGAAGAAAGGGTTTGGTAATAAGATTAATCTGTACCGGGACCGGGATTTGAACCTGGACCCTTGACACAGAGGTCTGACACCTTACCCCTAGGCCACCAGTTCCCCCATCTCACAAATATTTATTTGAGAAATAAGTTTTTGAAGGTGACTTTTATTCAGCATTATGAAGTGTTCTGTTTCTCTTATTTCTTCTTGACTCTCTCTCTCCCTCTCCTTCCTGAACTGCGGACATTTGAATAACATAAATAAAGTCAAAGCTTATCTCTCCGGTGTATCACCTACTTTGCCCAACCCTTGATTCCTCACGTCAAGAATCACTCGGCCACTGGAAGTATTAATAACACCCCCTCTGTAAGATATGCGACTGTGAGAGCTACCCAAAATAACTGCGCCGGCGCTCCAATAGTAGTGCATCCATCTCTGCTGGCTGGCTGCTGCGGTCCGTAGCACACGACGAGACATTACACTCAAACGTAGGCTTACAGCATCTTTATCTTACTACCCATCTGGGCTATCCGAGTATTTAAAATAATGGGGCAGGGATGAGAAAGGTAAGATTTAGAGAATATGAATCCACACTCACGTGACTATAGAGTAGATGACCCGGCTGAGATTCGAACCCAAATATTCTCGACACCAACATACCAAACTATATTAGATTGACGCCTTGGATAGTGGGCTTACCCTCATTATCATGAAGAGGGGATTGAAAACAACAAGCCGTAAACACCATCACAACTGGTTGATATTTAATCTCTACCTCTCTGGTCACCGACAATTTATTTAGTATATTATGAGCCTGACGCTTCAGATGGCGTGACCATTGATGTGGGCTTATCTTACTGTTAAAAAAATGACTATATCTACTTATTTGACTAGACCTGCGTGGTCAACACTGTCCCGGTTCCTTCTGCAGAGAAGAAGGTAAGTAGCATTCACTAACGTTCTTACAAACGTCACAAAACAAAACTTATTAAAATAGCAAATATTTTTAAAGCAAAATATTGATATCTCTTCCCGCCCTACTGACTACTGGAATGCGCGGACGGCCACTTCCTTTGATAGCACTGCATTTCGCCAATCATTGTGTGATTAATTTTAATTGAACTAATTATTGAATTAAATAAACCAATTAGTGTTAATATGGGGTGGTGGAATGCTTTTGGTTTAATACGCATGTGATAATGACTCGCTTATAATATTAATTGTGTGGGTGTCGGATCATGTAGAATTTGCTGCACATTGACCATGTGTTTGTTGCATATTGACCATGTGTTTTCTGCACATTGACCCTGTGATTGCTGCACATTGACCCTGTGTTTGTTGCACATTGACCCTGTGTTTGCTGCACATTGACCCTGTGTTTGCTGCACATTGACCATGTGATTGCTGCACATTGCCCCTGTGTTTTATGAATATTGACCCTGTGATTGCTGCACATTGACCATGTGTTTGTTGCATATTGACCATGTGTTTTCTGCACATTGACCCTGTGTTTTCTGCACATTGACCCTGTGTTTGCTGCACATTGACCCTATGTTTGCTGCACATTGACCCTGTGTTTGTTGCACATTGACCATGTGATTGCTGCACATTGACCCTGTGTTTTATGCATATTGACCCTGTGATTGCTGCACATTGACCATGTGTTTTATGCATATTGACCCTGTGATTGCTGCACATTGACCATGTGTTTGTTGCATATTTACCATGTGTTTTCTGCACATTGACCCTGTGTTTACTGCACATTGACCCTGTGTTTGCTGCACATTGACCCTGTGTTTGTTGCACATTGGCCATGTGATTGCTGCACATTGACCATGTGTTTTATGCATATTGACCCTGTGATTGCTGCACATTGACCATGTGTTTGTTGCATATTGACCATGTGTTTTCTGCACATTGACCCTGTGTTTACTGCACATTGCCCCTGTGTTTGCTGCACATTGACCCTGTGTTTGTTGCACATTGACCATGTGATTGCTGCACATTGACCATGTGATTGCTGCACATTGACCCTGTGTTTTATGCATATTGACCCTGTGATTGCTGCACATTGACCATGTGTTTGTTGCATATTGACCATGTGTTTTCTGCACATTGACCCTGTGTTTACTGCACATTGGCCCTGTGTTTGCTGCACATTGACCCTGTGTTTGTTGCACATTGACCATGTGATTGCTGCACATTGAGCCTGTGTTTTATGCATATTGACCCTGTGATTGCTGCACATTGACCATGTGTTTGTTGCATATTGACCATGTGTTTTCTGCACATTTAGCCTGTGTTTGCTGCATATTGACCATGTGTTTGTTGCACATTGACCCTGTGTTTGTTGCACATTAACCATGTGTTTGTTGCATTTTGACCCTGTGTTCACGGCTTGGCCCGCTAACCGATTGGTTAAAATGCCATATTTTTAGAAGAACATGGTACGATACTGAATTACATAATTAATTGTTTCAGATTTGCTTATGAATCTTTATCTAAATATTTAAATGAGTGAAGAAAATAATAATTAAGGTATTCCGTTAGGGATATTTGTATAAATCAACTGCTTGTATTCTTCTGTGTTTAAGAAGTGCGTTAAATTAATCAATGCTTGCGCAAAATGAAATAAACGGTGAAAAAAGATCCATATAAATGTTTTTACAGTAATTTCCCAAAAGTGCGCTTATGGTCACATGGGCTGACCTCTACAACCCCTAATCTAGTTTGCCTAGGATGGGAAGGTTGGGGCTCAAATCCCAGTTGGGCTTACTGAGCTTTTGTCTTTAATGGTTTCCCAATCTCCCTTCACGCAAATTTGGATACATTTCATATAAGACCTACCTAAAGGCTTGTATTAAAAGTTTTCCCCTTTTCTTTTCTCGTATAAAACTGCCTCGCTGGTAGAATTGTCTAAATGTTGCCGCACAACGAATCAGATCGGAATGGTCGGAATCGGAACCCTACGAACGGAAACGAGTTAAGTCCGCCCATCGGTGAACTGGCATTCGGAATTCACGTCAGTCGGAAGACAGCGAGCGACCAAGGAGGCTACATCGATTTTAGTGATAATGAGTGATAGCAGCGGGGACGGGGAGGTAAAGGTGGTTGCTCTGTGCCTTGTTTCCTTTAAAAATTTGGAGATTTCCTTCAGCTTATGTTATTTCATAATAGTCATAAATCATAATAATGTATTTTTACCGGTGGCTTTGTGGTCTAAGGCGCTACTCTTGCAATAGACTAGACTGCCGAAGACGGGAATATTAGGAATTGACAACCCTTCCTTCACCTCTGACAAGACATCTCGTGAATGCGGGGAATGCCAGGTCTCCACCGTGGTTCGGATTCCACGTTAAACTGTAGGTCCTTCATTTCATCTCACAATCACCCTACCATTACACATTAGCGTAAGTGCGTATAACCCGAATGGGTAGTAACACGCGGTGCTATACATATAAAAAAAAGTCATAAATATGTTACTGTTGAACTAAATTGATTATTTATTCATCCCAAGAATTTATTTTTAATATACAAAAATCTTTTTTAGAAAAGGAAATGAAAATAAACAGGTATGTCTAGCGGAGTGAAAGTTTAGAGGATAATGCAATATTCCAGTCCAGATGATACATGCGCGTAGCTTCAGAGAACGGTTAGGGTACGGCCAGATTGGAGCGACTAAAATATAGAATAGAACACATTGGTTGTATTTAGAGGTGGCCGGTACAGTCTAGTTTACAGGTGCTAGGCAATACTATTGTTTGTTGGTCCATTGAGTGCTAGGAAAACTTCTCAATTTCACATGACATTTGAATTTTTTCTATTATTGATAAGATGAACACACTTGCTACTAACGGCCTAATTTAGTTGGTAAGATAAATAAATAATATAATAAAAATATAATAGTATTGAAGTATTTTAATAATATAAAAATATATTATAATATTGAAGTATTTTAACATATCAGTTTTACATATATATAATATATTACATATATATATAATATATAATATATATATTTATCTATATATAATATATACATATATATAGATAGATAGATAGATAGATATAAATTATGTAAAACTGTTATGTTAAAATACAAATATAATAATATATAATAATTTAATAACATAATAAAATATAATAATATAATAGTATTGAAGTATTTTAATAATATATAGATATATAATATTATTGAAGTATTTTAACTATAAGTTTTACTTACAAATCTATATATTATTATTAATAATATAAAAATATTATAATCAAGGTAGGCCTGTACAAACAAAAATCACCATTAGCGTGGATAGAGAATGGGAAAATCACAACAATAAATCACTTTTTAAAAACCATCCTTAGTTCACTGAGCCAAGATTCGAACCTTTTCCTCCTCGTCAGCAACTATCGAGAGCTATTTGCTAATCACGTGCTCACTCGTCAGTCTGGCTGAACTCATTGACATGTGACGTTTCCTGTCCGAAGCGTCCGATCCACGCCAGTATGCGGGCCTCCATTAAAATGCGTGTACAGTAGTTAAGAAATATCCTATAGATTCCGTTCCGATCCGATGCGGTGTACGGAGGGCGCTCACTACATCGGGGTCGGTCGACACGGAACCGGCCGCCTCCTAATGGAATCGTTCAGCAGCCGTGCACTACAACGGCTCATATCGGCGCAAACACTGGACTCTATATCTACTAGTGATGGGCAGAATAGGATGAATGAAAACAGTAGCTGACTTGACGCGAGCTGGCCGATTCATTCTCTTACCCCATAAGACTAATTTAATACAAAGTGTAAGTGGTTGTACAGTTTACAATCAAATATCAGCCAAAAATAATTCGAATGAAACTTATAAAATAATTAGATTATTTTGCTACATTACTACGTAAGTTGTTCTTTTTCATTTCTATTAAATTTTACCTTTCTAACTAAACGCATTTAGCACGAAAGGTTTGAAAGATATATTTTTTAAACGTTGACTTAAATTTATTAAGTAGACGAGTACATACTTTTTATGTATTTAATAAAACATTGCCCGACCATAATATTCAGATCGTATTATAATTTTATTCACTGAACTAATTTTACATTCTTATAACACAAAATATGATTATCCAACAAACTTACGTCGTCGTTGGTCGAGTAGGCTAGTAATTGTGTGTTTGATTCTAAGTGAAGTGATACTTACCCGATATAAATAGAATTGTAAGCTTATATACTTTTGTTCTGTTTAGGAAATATTAAAGGGTAAATTATTTCAACTCTTTTAAACACAAAGGGAAACTATGTTGTTTATTTTAATATTAATCGTAAGCAAAAGTATTTATATTAATTGCGAGGTACTTATGTGACTACTTGGTGACCTGGTGGTCTAGGGGTAAGGTGTCAGACTTCTATGCTGGCGGCCGGGGTTCAATTCTCGGTCCCGGCAAAGATTTATCTGATTTCCAAACCCTTCCTTCACCTCTGACAAGACATCTTGTGAATGTGGGGAATGCCAGGCCGCCACCGTGGTTCGGATTCCACGTTAAACTGTAGGTCCTTCATTTCATCTCACAATAACCCTACCATTACTCATTAGCGTAAGTGCGTATAACCCGAACGGGTAGTAAGACGCGGTGCTAATAATAATCTATCTAGGGTCCGCTAATTACGCGCTCGCTCGCGCGCTCGCCAGTTTGGCCACCCAGTCGCTTGCGCGCTCGCTCGCTCGCGCGCTTGTCATTCTGGCCGAACCCTAAGTGCGTATAACCCTAATGGGTAGTAAGACGCGGTGCTAATAATAATAATAATAATAATAATAAGTTATGTGACCTAATGCGTTCACTCATTCACTGTATAGTATTTTGACACTGTCACAAGGAGCTAAATACAGTGATAGAAAAGTTTTGACAAGCTGCAAACGCAAAGTAATGCGTGTTGGGAGATCCAATAGCAGGGTAAAGATAATAAGTAGCACAAATAAAAACGAGCAACTAGTAACTACTTTTAGAAGTAGTAACTATTCGATTATTCCCGACTCTTTACTACTTCTCAAAATCATTCGAATGATTCTTTCGATTCATTCGATTATTTTTCAGAGAATCGAATGATTATTCTATTCTTAAAATCATTCGATTATGGCCATCACTAGACTATACGAGGCCGAGTAGCAGAAATACAATGCTTGACTGCCTCTCATCCCCCAAAGGTCTTTAGCGCTTTTCACTCCCACACCGGCCGATAACGAAAGCTAATGTCGAGCCGGTCTGGAGTAGTGCGCGGGCTTCCATTAGATCACACACACGCCCTTTAACTTTTGCCGAGAGGCTGATGCCGATGTAGTACGTGCCCGCCTTAAAATTGATATTTGTGAAATGGTTTAATTAATAAATAATGGGTTGCTGTTTACTATCGAATAATATTAATTAAGGGTATTAGGACCTACTGATGACGGATTTTTGAAAATTCAAAATTGTTTAGTAATGGCTCTCATATCTATCCAATATGGATATCTGGGGAAAGTCTTACATGCTAAATAATACTGTAATACTTGATCATCGAAGAAAATATCATTAATATCATAGTTTACTGGAAGCCACTCTTTAATGAATATGATAAATAATGTACAATCGTATCGTACCATTTATTTAAAGTTAGCTTTATGTTAAGCAAAAATTAACTCTCTGCAACAGAAAATAAAATAATTGCAATTCTGAATGCTCTATATTAATTGTAGGTCGAGTATATTCCTGAAATTGAGACATTTAAGCTTGAACTTTGAATGATTCAACTTAAGATACACACATCAAGAGGTAATTTCTTTGTTCAAACTACCAGTATTCGATTCCTAGTATCGCCAAAAATATATGCTGAATAAAATGTGGGATCTCTTTTTCACAATGATGAAGTTACAGTCAAGGTTCTGGGGGTTGTGTCGTTTCTAGATTTAATGCCGCCTAGGTGGGCGTGTGGACTATTATATCAGGATCATCTAATTTGGTTGGATGGTGATGGGGATGTCAGGATTCGAATCCCGGCTGGGTATGCTAAGGGGGTTTTCTCCTTAATACTTTCCGTTTTCCTTCCTTGCAAATTTGGGTACAATTTCCATAAATAACATATACCTTCTCCTCACTCCATTGACTTGGTTACAATACGTATAACCCGGACGGAAAGTAAGATGGGGCGGAAAAATAACTTTTACTGATAACTGGTTGTTTCATAAAGTGCACCTTAAATACCACAATAATAGTTAATAATAATTTTCCCTTACGTTGCATTATATCAAAGAAATAAATTGCTATAAAATTGTATAAAAGTTTTGTTTGTACTGTTGTGAAAGCAAGACAATTTGCAGAGAAAGAACAACAGCGCTTAACCCAATTCTTCACTTAGCTGCTTATTGAAACCATACAATGTAGCTAGCTGTTAGAAACCACCTGTTTTTGTTTGGCGGGAGCTAAGCGTGAAGTATTTGTATACAGTTAAATACTTATAATATCTAAAGAAATATGTGAGGAGGGTGCAGTTTAAGGGCCTTCCTTATTTAATGGTAGGAAGTAGTAAGCTACACCCTCTATGGCTGAGTTGTAGTAAACCCCGGCCTCTCCGGTGAAAGTTGAGTTTCATAACTACCACGCCAAACCTGCCCGTGGGGGAAAAAATGAGTATTTTCATTCTGCACTGAACCACTCAGCTTCAATTTTTTTTAAAAAATTTTTTTACGTTCTAATATAGTGGGTACCTCTTGGCTTTGTTAAATGGGTAAGGATGAATGTTATAGCGGAAGTGCACCCACATAAGTGACAGGGGGAATCCCGTTTATTGTTATCCAGATGCCCTCCCTGCCCAGGTGACCAACTGTGCGAATTTATGACGTTTAAGACGCTTTGCACTTGCTAGTCGTTGTATAAGTCTGGGTCCTCTAGGGTGAAAGAGGGGTGGAGGTTTTTCCCATCCTCTCTCCACACTAATACAAGATTAACTTATCAATCTGCTGCAGGAATTCAATGTATTCTGTGAGCGTTAGACCGTCGAGGCAGGAGAGCAGAGAGCTGATGCTAACTAAATAAACTGCTTGCAGTCTACCTGCCACGCCTATCGGGTCGATACCTTCTTCTTCCTTCCTCTACCCCTCTTTCCCCTCATCCGTTGATGGATTACAACGTTATGTCAGCCGACACACGTGCCATGTTCACGTACAATCCTACAGAGTACACTCTGTTCGAGTCATAATAGGGACTATCCGCTCATGCGCACTCCATTTACCCTGCAAGGTAGGCAGTCTAAAGCCTCGTTCACACGCGGACGCTAAACCATGACAGCAACTGTCACAATCACTTGCACTGTGTGAACCGGCCTGTAGACCACTGCCCCGACAGTGTGACAGTGAGCCATTTCCTTTTCGCGTCAAGCACGTGCAGGTGTATTGTCGGAGTCGAAGTTAATTGATTTATTAGATTGACTATTCAAATGTTCGCTCCTTTAACAGTGTTATTAATGCACCTAGATTATTTCTCTGTGCCACACATTTTCTAATCCACTTTCTTTTGTTTTTGTGTACGTCTATTTACTTATATAGCCATCAATTCTTCATCCACTCTAGCAACTGACATTTCACGGTGGCTGGGTTATTCACTGTCACACTATCATATCGATTTCAATTCATTGTGTTAACGGAGACTGCCAAGGCTGTAACTATCACTCACTCTCATGACTTCTACTGTCGTGACAGTACTGTCGTGGCTTTAGAAAGTCATGACAGTTACTGCTACGGCAGTATCTGTTCCCTCTTTGGAATGAATTCAATGTGATCGTGTGAAAATGGTTTAACTTGTACAGGCTCTTGCTATAGTTGTCGAAGAACTGATTGCTATTGAGCTAAATAGACGTACGAAAAATAAACTGAAGTTGATTTTTAAAAATGGGTAGCACGAATAGATACCCTGAGTGCATCAAACACGCTACTAAAAGAGCTACTAGCATTGGAAGATCCTGGGTCGGTCTGCTTCCTGAAGTCACTACTTTACACACAATAAACGAACAGTTTATACTAAATCACTTTACATCAGTTTACAAACAAAACACGCCTTCTACACAAGAGGTGTTGTTTGGCGCGTTAAGGAGATTTCACATTATCATGGCGGTGGGCTACAAACCTAGTCACACGGTGTAAGTGACTGCGGTAGTTGACGGTACTGGCACGACAGCGTCACTGTCACACTATCATATACTTAGCAATATGGTTTGATTGGCGACAGTGCTGTCATGACGCACTAAAACGATTTATTATCTTCGTGAGAACGAGACTTTACTTTGACCCTAATCTTATAAGGTATGTCATAGCGGAATAAGCCAAGGTAAGCTTGCTACCTTACAGGGTAAACGAATGGGAGACTAAGAGGTTTGAGATGAGGAGGGTTGATTTTAGAAGAAATGTGCCAGTATTGGTGAGGAGGAAGAATAAGAAAATATTTAGGAAAAAAATGTCTCATCACACCCGATCGGGATTCTAACTCTGACCTCTTTGTTACTTTGCTGATGCCTTAGACTGCGTCACCACTGGTGCGGGTATTACACAACTGAAAACAAAATTCAACCTTCCTTGGCGCAACCTGTAAATTATTATTATTATTATTATTATTATTATTATAGGTCTTTAACATGTACTTTCTAAACCAACTGATTATATCAGCACACGACTTATTTAAATCTAAAACAAACACAACACCCAACCCCCCAGCCGTTAATTCATCACTGTGAAAGGGGAAACCCACATTACAGCAATACTTTTTTTTTTCCAGCCCAGCTGAGATTCTAACTCGGGATCCATAGCTCAGTAGGCACACACGCTACCCACTGACCACCTGTATATTAACTTGCCAATCACAACCAGATCCACCATTGCTCATTATTCAGCCACCGATAATAAAACATAATTCTTCAAGTGATTCATGTCCGCTCATTACCACACAGACCCATCGACTACGGCCGATATCGTTCTACCCGGATTGTAGTCGCGGGTCGTTCTACCCGGATTGTAGTCGCGGGTGTGGTGGAAGGAACACGGATCAGTTTTACTCTCGCAGAAGCGCGTGATCATCACACCAGGGTGCGCCTCAAATTAACCGACCGGGATTGTTTGCTGTCTAACCCTACGTTAATGCCATTCCTGCTTTTACTAAGGATCTCAATTTCAAAAGTGCGTTTAAGAGCGCCAGCCAAGATGTTTAGAACCCGCCTAGGTGGCGTAGTTGGCTAACGCGCTAGTCGTTGTTGAGCTCGACCGCCGAGGACGGGGAGATCGAGGTTCGAATCTCGGTCGGGTGAACTGGGGATGGTTTTTCCTAAATGGTTTTCCATTCTTCCTCCACGCAAATGCGGGTTCCCATTATCGTAATTAGTACTTAGAGCGTATAACCCGAACGGGTAGTAAGACGCAGTGCTAAATATTATTATATTTTTAATATGTTTAAAATTATTTAAAAACTGATATAACATTTAATTTTATTTTGAGCAGGTACTCAGCTGGTATATCTTTACCTTCTCATATACTAAAGCTTGATTAACACGTCCACCGAATGTTAGAATCAGAGTTTGCCTCAGTGGCGCAGCAATTCACACGCTGTATTTTAACTCATGATCCATTGCAACGCTAACTTAAAACAGTTGGATATAAACATATTTTATTTTCTAGTGGATAAACATATATTTTAGATAATTCTCCTGATGAATGTTTTCAACAGTAAACTAGACTGCTGATGACGTGGAGATTGAGGTTATAATCTGCTTCGGGTGTACTGAGGGTGGCTTTTCACTCTCGCGGGTAGACTTTCTCTAAATATAACCTTAATTCTGACAACCATTAGCGTAGTTAGTACATAAGCCTAAAAGCCGAACCGGTAGTAAGATTTGGTCTACTAAAATAAAAATATGAAAATGGTTTAAAACTGGCTTGGTCAAAACCGGATAGGAAAATATGAATTTAGTAGCCACACAAAATTTCGATAATTTTTTATTAATACAGTAGAATTTTTTAAATTCAAAGTGCAAGGAATAGCTAAAAAAATAGGAATATACCAAATTCGAACTAACCATTTTAATTAGTATTTAGGCAGCGGGTAGTACACAAATCAATAACCTCAAAATATGCTGCATATGATCACACACATTTTAAATATGCTGCATATGATCACACAAATTTTAAATATGCTGCATATAATCACACAATTATGCTATATAATACACAAATACATAATAAATATATACATAAAAAAACAAGAAAAATATAAAAACTTGGGAAAATTGCAGACGTAAGTCAGAATTGATGAAAGGCAAGCCAACACATCCCCTATATTAGAAAAAACCCCACCGCTGGTGCATAGTTCCCCGCTTTCTTATTCACTTTATGTCAATATGCTAACGCTAGCTCCAACTTTATTTGACATTCTCGGAACATGGGGTGATTTAATAAAGATCGTCAAGTTAGATGTGAAATGAGTACAAACTCTAAAAAATTAACAATGTACAGGTTTCGAATTATCCAAATATTTCCTTTTAACATCCCAATTAAATGTTACTTTTTATCATTAATTTAAATATAAATTTCTTGGGGAATTGTGGTGGGTTTGAATTATACAATTTTGCGAACCAACCTATGTGAATTATACTAATCCTACTGTATATAGATTATCTACATGGAAAGAGGTCATCGGGAAGACCTAGAGGCAGTTGGGAGAATGACATTACAACGTACCCGAAAGAAATAGTATAATGAGGTGGATTGGATAGAACTAGCTCATGATAGGGATAGGGGCATACTTTTGTAACTTGTAAGTGCGGCTATGAACTTGAGTTCCTAGTGCCATAAAGTAAGTATATAGATTAGCTATGCACCATTAATTAATACAAACCCAGCCTTATCAACTTCGGGATAAAACAGGAGACTGGTTAGCCCTTCCTCCAAATATGGATTATATATAAGAACCTAAGGAGTCCACCCCCCCTCCCCTACGGACAACACGTAGCTTTTGTAGGGAATACGGCTTGAACCAGTCTTCGCAACGTAAAACGGTAGCCTAAGAGTCTTCATTATAAAACTTAGGAACCATTTGTACCATATTGAACAAAAATACAACACAAAAATATACATTTTAAATGAAAGGCAGGTGACCTGGTGGTCTTAAGTGTAAGGTGTCGGTTGGACTTCTTCTATGCTGGGGGTCCGGGGCTCAATCCTCGGTCCTGGCACAGCTTTATTTGATTGTCAACCCCTTCCTTCACCTCTGACAAGTCGTGTTGTTAAACACAACTTTTGAATGTGGGGAATGCCAGGCCTCCACCGTGGTTCGGATTCCACGTTAAACTGTAGGTCCTTCATTTCATCATACGATCACCCTACCATTACAAATTAGCGCAAGTGCGTATAATCCGAACGAGTAGTAAGACGTGGTGATATCAATAATAATAATAATAATAATAATAATATATAAAAAAAAGCCCCAACTAATTATTCACTGCTATAAAGCGAAGAATGTAGAAACCCGCACTTGTATGCGATTTCTTGTTCGGGCCTCATCGTGTATCGGTATCTAATATCCCAGTGGTCGAGAGATGGGCTCCCTGACCAGTGTTGGGACTGTTTTATTATTGGCTTTAGTCAGGCAGAACGCTCTCGGACCATGGCTGAGTCTGCCCGTTGTATAGTCGACCCACTTTGGTCTATGCGATGTTGTGGCAATGCGCGCCCGCCCGCCCCTCGCTGAGTATTGATCTGGGCGTGCTAACCCATCAGCCTAATTGGAAATCCTTTCTCCCTCCTCCACGGTTTACAAGTGTAGGGGCCCTTTCTGCCGGAGGATCGAGAGGGAACGATTAGTTAACGCTTTAATTTGGATTTTAGAAACAACGACCAAACTTGTTGAAATTAATATTGGTTTCGGATTTTATGCAGTTCACAAACTTAATTAATTTGAAAGATTGGTACGTTTAACGTAAGTGTTATTAACTTAGTCTAGGACAAGTGATTGAGAAGGTAGTTTAGAATAAATGCACCTGCATTAGCATAGAGGAGGGATTGACGAACCACAAGGATATAGTAAATGTATAGAACCACACCCCCCAGTACACCCACCGAGATTCTAACCCCAACCTCTATCGTCAGAGGCAATCCAGTTTTTTCGCGAGATTGATAACTAATTCCACTTCTCCACCAGCGCGATAACACACAGTTCAATGAGTTGTCAGAAAAATTTCACCCGCACTGTGGTTCATTTCTTGTCTCAGGTGTCACTTTTCAACATAATTATCATATTTTATATTAACGTGGTTTTACGTACTCCAAATGTTATAGCTATTAACTATTTGCTCTCGTCGGTGGGCACGTGAACTAAACCGTCAACTTTTTCTGGTCTGGTTTTCTGATGACAAGGTGACCCGAGCTCGAATCCCGGCAGGGTGTATTATGAATGTTTGTTCATAAATGGTATCCCACTATCTCTAATGGCAATATCTAATACAGAGTGAAAATAAAATATAAATTATTGACTTAAGGGGGCTGCCTCAGTAGGCGAGTAGTTGCCGTGCAGACGTTCAGAAATCCCGCCATATTTAATCAGTGATGCGTTATTTAAAAATATGGTTCACGCTTAAATGAATTCAAAAGATTCATATTGGGATATGTTTTTTAACAACTCTCTACGTTTAGTTTTAATAATAGATATAAAATCGTGAAAATGTAACATTAGCACATTTTTAAAGACATTTTTAAGTATATTTATGTAGCTTTGGGACTAGGCTCGATGTAACAATGCCCTAGATAGGCCTTCCTCTAACAAATATCGTATTTTTGTGATAGGCTCACAACAGAACATTTTAAGTTATTTGAGGATTCATTTTGTAGTTTAGAAGAGTCAAAGGCGTACGTTTCATACTGGATAGTGTCGCCACCACGCCACTCACTTGCTCGGAAGAGAGTAAAAGAAGGAAAACGAGATAAATATTACCTCTCTTCTGTGCGCATGCGCTCTTTTAGTCCACTCCGTCACCTCTCTACCTCTGGCTTGACATGGATCTTGCGTACCGCACTTTTTAAATAGTTTTCTATTAAGTTTGAAATAATTTAATTTATATATTTTTTATTTTGTAGCTTGTGATACATATTCTTGTTTATTTTTAAAAATTGATTACGTGACACGTAAAGAAGACAAACGTAGGGAGAAAAAAATTACGACTTGGTGCTCGCCGCAAAAAAAAAAAACAGGAAGAAAGCCGTGGAAATATTTTTTTTAAAGAACAAAGCAAGTATATGTTTATATTTCAACTTTATTTTAATAATAATAATAATAATAATAATAATAATAGTGAACACAAATGTTCTATAAGAAACGGTTAACTAAAATTATAACGTGTTTTGTCATGACATACCTAAAGTAGTCCATAAAAAAACTAATAATAATTAACAATAAATTAGATAACGGGCTTTCTTTTCCAGACAAGGTTTTTCCCTCTCTTCAGGCACAGAAGGCAAAGCTGACTGTCGGGACAGCGTAAACCCTTCTCATTGCACTCCCATTGAAATGTCCACAACGTTGGATTCAACGCAACTTGAAGACCTAGCTATGGAACCAATAAGTTTGGAGATTAGTCAGCTTTGTCCGGGTTACAAAAACTACATTAATAGGTTATCCATTATCAATTTTCGGGAGCAAATAGTTTTTTGTGAATAAATAACTGCTGGACACATACCTGACCGCTTGTCCAATTTACTTATAATCTCTACACTTTATATTTGACATAAGTTTACTAAATGTACCACACCACAAGATTGAATTTGATAGAGGTTCCCAACCTTGGTTCGCGGGTCCTTGGGGATCTGCGAAGGCACTTGTGGGGGCCCGCGAAACAAATACAAACCGTAGTTTATTAAGTTATCTCTTATTTGTATTTTCACATCATATAAAAAATATACAGTATTCACAATTTTCTTAAAAATCTCTTTATTCCATTACTGTCAGACAATAGTTTTATATATATATAATTGGCTACGTAGAATACTATAAATGTGTGTTTTTATTTCACCTTGTATGGTTGGGGAGGTTAGGGGGCCGCGGTGAATTATCATTGTCTTGAGGGGGTCTGTGATCTAATATAGAATATCTATGTTTGTGTGGTCTGAATGTGTGTGTGGAGGGGGGGGGGGAATTTTT
>CABFVZ010003233.1:38572-51264 GCA_902151445.1 Timema monikensis | reverse complement strand
TCCCGCCCCACCCTCCAAGCATCGTGGCGATGATGAAATCAATCCTGGTTTCTTTATTGAAGTCTGAAATAATTTAATCAAGTTGTAATACCATATCATCCATTACACTGGAAAATGGTTATATGAATAGTTATGAAACGAGCTATAAAGTTTTGACACTAGCTATAATTAATTGCGTACCATAACAAAAAAAAGTATTAGGTACATTAGATACCTTACACCCTAAAGGCTTACTTAGAATTTACAATTCAAGAATTACATCCAATGATGTTCTTGTACATACAGTAACATAATATATTTTATATAAATATAAGTACTATAAAACAGTATTTTCTGTAGTTATTACAAGCCACGCCCACGGCAGCCTCTGGCGCTACAAGCTTCCGCTTGTTTCTTTTGCACCCTAGTCCACCACTGTCTATAGTAAAATTTTAGGAAAGTCTTTTTAGGCTCTATTTTTATGAATAGCAAATATATATAATTAAATAAAACTTCATCACTACTGTATTTAAAAAAAATTCAAGTATAGGCCTTATTTATGAAAATTTAGCTATAAAATTCTATTTCTCAACTTTCACCCTTGTAAACCTCTTGGCCGTAAATTCTCCGGTTGACAGTAGTAGATAAATTTTTTAAAAAAGTTCAGGGGTGCACCATCATTATGTACCAGTTGAATGGATTAGTAGCTACCAGTGGGGGTGGAACGTTATTTGTGTAGGAGGGGGGGGGGGCAAGCAAAAAATAAGTTTTTTGAGAAGTTGCCTTCTCCCCTTCACCTCCCCCCATGCTCTACCCCTTTTCACGATAAATGTTTGAAGCTTGGATGTTCCTAAAAGTTATTTAGAGATGACCTCCTCCCCAAATTTAGAAAATCAGATTATTTTCAAGCTATTTGGAGAAGTCTTTTCCAATTTTCTTTTTAGTTTAGATGCTTCTAGAAGCCATTTGGAGCGGTCTTCGCCTTTAATTGAAAAATAAAAATAGATGCCTCTATAAACCATTTAAAGTGATCTCTAACTTTTTTTAAATGTATGTCTTTAAATGCAATTTGAAATGATCCTCACCTGGACATTTTTGAAAATTGGATGCTTTTAGAATGAATTTGGAGTCGTCAACTGGATTTTTTTAAATTATTTGTATCTGGACTCTTTTTGGAGTGACCCTCTCCCAGCAAATTTCAACAATAAGATGCCTCTAGAACAGGGCCGTACACACGAGTGGGTGGCCAGCGGGTCCAAGCTCCCCCATGGAGAACATGAAGGATAAATACAAAGTAATGCCTAATGACTAAGCAATGTTAAATCACCTTAAAGCAGTGGTTGAAAATAACCCAATGTCTCAATACAGTGTGAGCCGTGGCGGATCTAGGATTATGTCGAGGANGGGGGGGGAAGAGTGGTACACCACAAAATAACTAACTCTGGGAACCAATAAAGTGGTGGTCCGTACCCCAGGGGTTTTTCACCACTCGAGAAAAAATTTAATTATAGGTTCAAAATGGTGCTCTTTAAGTATAGTTTGTACCTAATAGTTTCTGATTAAACTTATATTGGTTATAAATGTATGTTACCTTGAATTTGTTTGCCAGCTTTAATTTCTAGATAATGCCACTGTAGCATATATATCTCGTTTTGTGACTATAATTTTTAAATTAATATAAAAATGAACTGTCAAAATTAAGATGCCTAATTCAAGTGACTATATTTTATTAAGAATATTAAAATAAAATCAATAGTAAATAACACGCTGTTGGGTAGTGTGCAGGAAAGATAGGATTCAGGGTAAACGGGGTGAAGCATGTTTTGTTCGAACACATTGGAAGTATATATTCAGAGGAGCACAGCACCCTTCAATCCGTCAAGATAGTTTTAGAAAAATAGCTCAAAAGGGGAGATTATAGCCCTTTAGCCCCCACCCTCTTGGATCCATGCCTGGGTGTGAGACATGCCCAACTGGACTTAACGCTGTCTAGTCTGTATAGCCTCATGAAGTATTTTGTTTAAAGTATGAGTCTTATGTACGTAATAGATTGGATTGACTTGTAACTTCTATACTTTGGACCCCCCTTTAGAAGAATCTTTGTGTGCACCCCTGCTCTAGAAGATATTTGAATTGTGCTTCCACCGACATATTTTTGGAAATTGGATGCTTTCAGCAACTATTTGGAGTTATCATTCACTAGTTTTTTTTTTAATTTGGCAAACATTGTAACACTCTCTTGTTTACTGTTCAAGCAATAGTAAACTAAAGTAAATATATTTACTCACCCCCCACTTTTTTAAGGAAGTAATACATTATTATTATTGTGTTCGGGCTGTAAACCCCTCACCCATCACCCCTCTCCCCGCCCTCTTTCTATATATTCTATTTCTATGAGCTCTCACTTCGATATATCCATACTATCCGTAAATATTATAGATCTGATTGAAGTATCCCCTAAAATGAACCAAGTTGAACGCGAAATTGCTTGTTAGGCATCCAATATTAAACATTTGGCCTCCTGCGTGGGAAAGTGTCCCTAGTCCAGGGATTCCCAACCTTTTTTCTCTAGAGGAAACCCTAAAATATTTAATAAAATCTCGGGGAAACACAAATTAGGTACGACCAGGGTAACTTATAAAATATACATGTAGATCATTAGGGTTGTTAAATAATAATAATAAACTAATACTTTTGAATAAAATATTTCTGAAGTATTTATTGCCTTTCCTATCTACTAATTACTGTTCTCCGGTACTTGAACTTGGGTTATGACTATTCTTACCAACCTCACTTTTAACATTACTATCGGTACTATTCTCTTAATCTCCCTCAGATACACGAGTTATATTTATATATCTCCACACTGCCCAAAAAAGATTGCCAGATTAATAAAAACAAAGGTTGGAGATTCTCGCGGAACCCCAGACATGGGCTCGCGGATCCCTGGTTAGGAATCGCTGTCCTAACTCCTCCTTTTGTAATCACATTACGGTAACTGCTTTGTCAATTTCTGGCGTAAAACATTTTTCTTTGCACAACAAGGCCTTTGAGAGCAAAACGTACTCCCATCACACAACGTATAGTTAACAATAATTCCCATCCTACTTTAAACTCGTTCTTTTTTTCAAGGATGTGAACCATCAATAAACTTTTGGATTGATGTAAAACAATTATTCTCCAAAAACATTTACAATGAACATTTGTAATATGCAATTTGAGGAAATAAACCTATTGAACGACAGGGTTTTACCTAGACATAATTTAAATAAACAGCAGTAAAGTACACCTTGCTGCTCAAATTGGTCTGAGCTAGATACACCTGGCTGATCAAAATGTTCTGATCTAGATACGACTGGCTGCTCAAAATGGTCTAAGCTAGATACACCTGGCTGCTCAAAATGGTCTGAGCTAGATACGACTGGCTTCTCAAAATGTTCTGAGCTAGATACGACTGGCTGCTCAAAATGTTCTGAGCTAGATACGACTGGCTGCTCAAAATGTTCTGAGCTAGATACGACTGGCTGCTCAAAATGGTCTGATCTAGATACGACTGGCTGATCAAAATGGTCTGAGCTTAGTACTGCCATAACAAGTTGTGAAGTAAAAAATGTGATGGATAAGCCCTGCCTTCAGGGAACGATTAGACAGGTTGTTTTTACAAATACGTGACTTATAATTCTTTCGCTTTAAAAATAACCTTATTTTATAGCTTGAACCTTCCTTCACCTCTGACAAGACATCTTGTGAATGTGGGGAATGCCAGGCCTCCACCGTGGTTCGGATTCCACGTTAAACTGTAGGTCCTCCATTTAATCTCACAATCACCCTACCATTACACATGAGCGTAAGTGCGTATAACCCGAACGGGTAGTAAGACGCGGTGCTAATAATAATAATAATAATAATAATAATAATAATAATATTTTTAAAAGCCTAATAGTGAGCTCCAACAGGCTAGGCCCATTCTTTAGGCGCAAGTGCATTAGGGGCGCATTCCAATAACAACAAAATTAACTCTTTAGAAAATTAATTATTTAAATTAAATAAGTTAATAGTTATCTATAAATAACAAAAGAACATATATTTTATCTAATATTAAGAATATTTTTTTAAAAGATTGTTTATGATTAACAACATAATCACTTTTATGCTGTCGTAACAGTTAGAGCCACTTTGTCGCTGATTCACTTTAGTATTTAATTAAAAGCTTAGAAAAATATCAAGAGGAAGAGAAAAAGAGATAATATTTTATTTCTCCTTTTTTATTCGGTATTTTGGCATCCTCTTATTATTTTTCGCTATGCAATTCAGGGGGAAAACCTTACAGAATACAAGTAGGGTGCAAGTTTTAAGTCTCTCCTGTGGCGCATGAAACCCCTGCGCTGGACCGTAGCATAGCATAGGGATGTGGTATCGAAAGAAAAGTATCGATAACAGTAAGTATCGGTATCGAAATATTAATGTGGAAAAATGAATTTTTTATCAAGTAATAATAATTTCAACTTTTAAATCATAATTGTATTTTCATGTTTATTTAAACACTGAAAATTATAACGATTTTTAATATTTTAAAACAAATTTTAAACTATGCTTGTTCACTATCCAACTTCTTAAAAAAACTTTTATAATTCACTTCTGGGAGAATCAATTTTTTTAACTACATTCGTCGTTTATATGCGCTTAGACAACACATACACTTTTCTGCTTCGTTTGCTTGGGGCACCTTTAAGTTGAGTGAATTCATTGAGCTCTACAAAATATACTTTTGTGTAGTTTGTGATGGCCGTGTTCATTGATAAAGGAGGGGGTACTATTGATAAATAAAGACGAAAGAACAGCTAGCTAGCTATTAATTATGATAAGCTAAAAGCTATTGAATGCTAGAGTTGTTTCTTGCTTGTCCTGTAGAAAATGTCTGTTCTTCCTCCACAGTCCATCCTAGTAAACATTTAATACCAGCATGAGAGAAGATAACAAAAAAATTGTGTCTTTCGATACCGATCCGATACCATAGTGTGAGTACTAATATCAGTAAAAATATAGGAAAAAATTATCGAGTAAAAAAAAATAGTTTCGAAAGGAAAATATCGATATTAGTATAAAGTATCGATACCTTTTTACATCCCTACCCATAGCTCCAAATTACTTGTACAAGTCACATGCGTTAGCAGCTAGCACCTCTCAGACTAAATTCTGTCTCGATCAGAGTTTCTAGCCAAAGCTTGTATTTGCCTCCACACTCGGTAATGGCCAAGGTCTTATCACACTAAAAAAAAAAGCTTTAGAAATATTTAGAACACTTCTAAAGCTATTGATGCTAACTAAATATTTATTCTACTCCCGATGTGACTTTGATAGATGGTCTTTGGTTTAAATCCTGACTGCTTTTGTAAATAGGGTTAGTCTATTTATGTAGCGTTAACTACAGTTTGTTTATTGGTCTTATAGTTCCCGGTTTGATTCCCGAGATGAAGGTTGAAAATAAGTCACTTGACGTTGCCTTTGTTCCCATTCACTAAATGATAAATTTAAATGTTTGCTTCGAATTAGTATTATTAGGTTAACATACTAATAGCCTATATAGCTTTAATACCTTCAAAACATGTTAAAATCAACATTTCTGAGTATAATTTTTCATTTTTCTTAGTTGTGTCCCCCACTCTGCTCCACAGATCCGCATCTGTATCTGATAACAGCACAGGGAAGTTTATTTTTTACTAAAGACACATTTAATAACAGCTCAGAAAAGATTATTTAATTAAATATACATCTGATAACAGCATAGGAACTTTGTTTTAATTAAAGATACATCTGATAACAGCATAGGAACTTTGTTTTAATTAAAGATACATCTAATAACAGCACAGGGGAGTTGTTTTTAATTAAAGATACATCTAATAACAGCACAGGGGAGTTGTTTTTAATTAAAGATACATCTAATAACAGCACAGGGAGTTGTTTTTAATTAAAGATACATTTGATAACAACACATGGAAGTAATTTCATTAAAGACACATTTGATAGTTTAGGGAGGTTGTTTAGTTAAAAAGCCTCTTGTTTTAGGGACCCACCCTGTTATTTGTGACTTTGGGACCACACTCCCTCCTCCCTTTGGGTTTAGTGGTCTGACCGAAGGGTTGTGACAACATGCAGCGCCATCTTTGTGTTCCACTGACCCAGTTTTGTTTCATCCTGCAGTCGTATAAATTAACTACCAGGGAGGGCTGCACTTGTATTCCCCGCGCGACCCGCCATCTTTCAATCACAGGATACTCGACAGATGTGGTGGTGATCCGCTTCTTCGGCTAGATACTTAATCTTTTAACCCTTTCCCTTACTTACTATGTCTCATACCCGCCTCTGTGGCGTAGTTAGCTAACGCGCTAGTCGTGTTGAGCTAGATTGTAGAGGACAGAGAGATCGAGGTTCGAATCTCGTTTGGGTGAACAGTTTTTTACCCTAACTGGTTTTACACTATCCCTCCACGCAGATCCGGGTTCACTTCTCTAGATTCAACCTACCCAACTCCTAATACATTAGCGTAATTAGTACTTAAATATATAAACCAAACGGGTAGTAGATTTAAAAAAAAATATGTGTGCGCCGACACCCTTAGCTCAGTCGGTATCGCGTCTGCTAGGCTTAAGCTAAGGGTCCCAAGTTCGATTACCCGCGTGGCAAATTTATTTTTAATGAAATTAGGTATTCGCTTTTACAGTGATGAATCAACGTCACTGAGTGCTAAGCGAGTTTGTAGGTTTATGTGCAGATATAGGTAAGGAGTCATATTAAATAGCAGTAAATAATAATAATAAAATGACCCACTTTGTTGGCCGCATGGTCTAAGGCGTTGCTCTCTCAATAGACTAGACTGCTGATGACTGGGAGAACGGGACTCTAATCTTGGTCATGAGTACTGAGGGTAGTTTTCCCTAAATGGTTTTCCGCTCTCTCTCCACGGAAATATGGGTGCACTTCTTATAAATTCAAACTTTCTCATCCTAAGCACATAAAAGTAGTTAGTACATTATATGCGTACAACCTGAACAGGTAGTAAGACACGGCGCTAAAAAAAAAATAGAAGAAAAAAGTGTGAAAATTTGACATTCCACATTAACTCATTTTCAACGATTTTTTAAACTATATTTGCAGAGCTACGAGATTAGATTCGATGAAAGAGGGCTCTAGATTTATCCTTCTTTAACCAATACAGTAATTTTTTGATAGGCTGACAACAGAAAATGTTAATACATTTGAATGCTAGGATCGAGCTTTCCTCATTAGATACCATGAGATCAGAAGTTTCGTAGTTTTCTTTATCTTTTTTTATTGACATAACAAAGGATGATTGTAGGTGTAGGGCGAAAGGGAGTATAAACAGGATAGAGAAAAAGTGATTCCGAAAGAGACACATGCCATTGTATTTTAAGCCTTGTGGAGCTTGGCCGCCTTAACATTAAACATTTCTTTTATGCTCTACGCCATATTACCCTTCCAGGATATTCTCATATGTACACAAATGGGTTTAAGATGAGAAAGGGAGACTTTAGAGGAAATGAAGGCGAATTTGCGTGTGGGTAATCACGAAGGAAAAAATATAGGCCTACACTCGGTACACCCCGGCCGGCATTCAAACACCGACCTGTCCAATCACCGCCAATCCAGTTTATTTCGAGAGTGACGTCTTGGACGATGCATCCATCGAAGCAGGTGATGCGATGTTAAATTAAACAATAATACCAATCACACCCTCAGTTCCCTCAGCATGGGCCGTGAGAAAAATGGACCGAGGCATCAGCCGGGTTTAGTCTGGTTTGCCGGTGATGGGGAGGTCGGGGCTCGATTATTGGCCGGGTGTATTGTGGGTAGGTTTTCCTAAATGTCTTTCTACTCTTTCTGCGTACAAATGTGGGCATATTTATTCTTAATATAAGCTCAGACGGGTAGTAATATGCGTTGCCTATTTTGAAATGGCCTTATTGTAGGAAGTACAGTTACAGTTTCATAGTATCAACATATGAAAACTTGTGTAGTTAAAACTTTCACACCGCTAAGCTAACTGTTGAAATAACAGGTTCATTTGCTCTGCTTTACTGGTCTCGGAGCTCGAATCCCGTCCGGGTGTACTGAGGAGGGTTTTTAATAAACGGTTTCCCCCTCTACCATTAAGCAAATTCGGGTACATTTTACCTTATTCCTGCCACATTAACGTAATGATTATACATATCCCACTTTGATGGCCGCATGGTCTAAGGTGCTACTCTTGCAATAAGACTAGACTGCTAATGACGGGGAGATAAGGGTTCGATCACGGTCGGGTGTACTGAGGGTGTTTTTTTACAAAATTGTTTTCTAATCTCCCTCCCCGAATGCGGGTACACTTCCTCTAAATTAAGCCTTTTTAATCCCTAACAAATTAGTTTAATCAGCACATAAGGCGTATAATCCAAAAGGGTAGTTAAGACGCAGTGATTAAAAAAACCCACCACTTCCACAGATGGTTTATTGTGTGCCCTGGTGGCCAAGTAAGAACTAGGGGGGGAGGGGGGGAGGGAGATCGTAAAACCCGGTCATAAAGTTGGGAAGTAACTCGTAATGGTGTCACCAAGTTAAAACTTTGAGTTAATCAACTTTTGGCCTAACAACTTTCGAGGGATTAACAAACAGTTTTAGTGCTCGTTCTAGGACGAGCGCTCTGCATTATAATTGTGGCACTTAGTTGATTTTAGGTGTGGCCGTGTTTTTGTGTTTATATATTACTATCAGTAGTAACCTGCGTTGCCCGAGGTAACCACGCATTGCATTGTGTGGCTACGCCGGGCAATGCTTTTCCTTGCTTCAAACATACAGAAAAAAACATATTTTAATTTTATCCTGTTTTATCAGATTTAAAAAAAAGCTAATAACAAATTTAAGATTCCAGCTTCGAAGTGCACATGTTTGTGCACACGGGCTACCAATTTTATAATTTCAGACCTCTGCTAAATACTCAAGACAAACAGACAGACAATCTCTTCATTCTATCAATATAGATTGTTGGGCCTTACCTATAAATTATATTTTGGGGAGGAGACATATCTATGGTAGCTCTAAGGAAGTCCCCCTCAAAAGAAATGGCAAATATTTGTTTTACATTACATGCCTCGGTGGCGTAGTAAGCTAACGCGCTAGTTTCGTGCTTAGATAGACTGCCGAGGACGGGGAGATTGAGGTTCGAATCTAGATCAGGTGAGCTGGGAGTGGTTTTTCCTAAATGGTTTTCCACTCTCCCTCCACAAAAATGCGGGTTCACTTCCTCTATATTCAACCTTCCCAATTCATAACTCACTAGCCTAATAAGTACTTTAGTGTATAACCCGAATGGGTAGTAAGACGCGGTGCTAAATAAATAAAATTGGTTTTACTTTGAATTTACCTTGAATAAATCTAATTTTGTTGTTGTTGTTAAAACATTATTGGGGTTGTAAGTGCTATTGATCTTTTTAATTTTCCATTAATCCTTTTTATTTTTCTAAGAAGTTACTAGCCTAAACATTTTAAGAGGAATACCAAAATCCAGTACGACCCTGGCTAAACTAAAATACCAACTAACTACAAAATGTATTTAAATCAAGGACATTCAGATTTAAAAAGCGAGATCCACAACACAAACCCTATTCTTACAGTTTGGTATTTTCTATAGAAAATGTGAGCGACACTAATTGAAAGTAAAAAATAAAAATAAAATAGCCAGAGTGTGTAGAAAAATGGGTTTTAATATTATGGCCACCAATCAAAATTATAACTATAAAACTATTATTAATTTTAGTATAATCAACTAAAAATAAATACTCAAAATTAATTACTAACAAAGGTTTATATGTTGTTTTATTTACAAATTTAACTAAATACGTATATTTAAACTGCAATCTTCTTTTATTATTTTATATTAAGAGTTTGTGTCTCAATCATGAGCATTGCACGATATCCACCGAACACAAAGATCTGACACTTTAAAATTAGTAGCCTGTGTCCACAAACTTACCCGGAATTTTAAAGTTTGGATTTGATCTCTTTAAATTAATTAAATACTGGATTTGATTAAATCAATTTTTTTATATGTTTCTGAAGCAAAGAAAAGCATTCCCAGGGGTAGCCACACAATCCAATCGGCGGTTATTCAGGGAAACGTCGGATAATTTTGCTAAGATAATATATTTTTAAAATAACTTAACATATATTATTAATCACAATGAATGATTAGTAAGTAAAATTACAAAGTATCTATTATGCTAAAAAGTTTAAATATGAGTAATTTATTAGTTTTACACAAACATATTTGGTTGTTTAAACATATTATTTATAATATCCTAAAAACAAGTTAGTTTTTTCCTAGATTTTTCCATTTTGATAGGTTTCTTCATTTTTAAATTTTCATTTCTGGGTTTAATTTATGTATCCATATTTTGTATCTTTGCTTCTAGAAATGTGTGAACATTCAAATGTCTTAATGTGATTTTAAGTTTCTTGCTAAAAGATAAATTAACATAATTATCATTAAGACACACTTGAATTATTTGCACTGTAATGTTCAACTTCTCTTTTATAAATGAAATCGTAGTTTTTAAACATCGAGTTATTATTATTATTAGCACCGCGTCTTACTACCCGTTCGGGTTATACGCACTTACGCTAATGTGTAATGAATGGTAGGGTGATTGTGTGATGAAATGAAGGACCTACAGTTTAACGTGGAATCCGAACTCACGGTGGAGGCCTGGCATTCCTCACATTCACAAGATGTCTTGTCAGAGGTGAAGGAAGGGTTTGGAAATCAGATAAATCTCTGCCGGTACCGAGGATTGAACCCCGGCCGCCAGCACAGAAGTCTGACACCTTACCACTAGACCACCAGGCCACCTAAACATCGAGTTAAAATATTGAGTGCTGCAAATTTTCAGACCATTTGATAAAATGTATTATTTATTTCTACATGAGTTTGCATAAGCTTTCGTGTTGTCAATCAAATTGACTTATTAGATTAAATAAGCTCTTGTAATCCACAGACTATTATGTCATCTGCTTTATAAACAAAATCGACAAGATAATTTGCTTACATGGATGACTTAAATCTTTGAAAACTTTTAAAATGTAGTAGGTGACCTGGTGGTCTAGGGGTAAGGTGTCAGACTTCTATGCTGGCGGCCGGGGTTCAATCCTCGGTCCCGGCAAAGATTTNTTACCAAACCCTTCCTTCACCTCTGACAAGACATCTTGTGAATGTGGGGAATGCCAGGCCACCACCGTGGTTCGGATTCCACGTTAAACTGTAGGTCCTTCATTTCATCTCACAATCACCCTACCATTACACATTAGCGTAAGTGCGTATAACCCGAACGGGTAGTAAGACGCGGTGCTAATAATAATAATAATAATTTTAAAATGTACCTATAGTCTGGATTTGGCATTTCTAAAACATATATTCTTTAATTAACATTTGGGTGAATAGACTTTATAAAATGTATATTTTGTCAACTTTTAATTGTTGTATATGTTGATGACCTTTTTGGCATTTCTAATATGTACTGTTTTTGTTTTGTTTTTTACAGAGCCTTATAGACTTCTCGACAACCACGCCCCTACAGGACGAGTGTGTGACTACTGTTCCCATCGAGATCGTCTCGAAACTCCTTTCAGATGTAAGAACATTGGCTAATTTATATTGTTTTAAGATATATAGCACAAGTTGTTGTTTTTTTGCCACTGCCCCCTAGTGAATTTGTTGTTTGTAAACAATAAATTCACTAGGGTGCAGTTTAAACTCTTTTATTTTTGCACATACATCGGTAGGTAAAATAAAAGTTAATATGTTTTCATTAAATAAATAGAGCACAGTTTGAAGGATTATTTTCTTTCTTTATAAATTGTTTGTTTACGTAAATACTTTATAGTCGAATCAACAAAGAAGAACCTTTTAGAAGGTATAACAAATTAACGTAAGAGTATATTGGCACCATCTGTCAAGAAGTGATACCTGAATGGATACTAGTTTTATGTATGAATACATAAATTAAAAAGAATTTAGTAACATTTTGGACTATTTTACAATAGCAACCAGGCTATAGTGTACACTCTGTTAACCTAATGGTAGCAAGCTTACATGTTCGTAGGTTCAAACCCAACAATCTTACATTGACAGGTTTCACTATGGTGCGGCTTATTAGATAAAGACATACTGCAATATGTCAAGGTAAGACAGCTACCTATCAGGGTAAACGAAGTGTACATTAATTAGAAAGTTCTCCTAATGGAGATAAACAACCACACCAATTGTATAAAGAATTATAGACAGGAACACATATAGTGGGATCTCTTTTTCAAAAGCAAGTCAAAAGTAAAAACATCATCAAATTCTTTATTTTAAATATTTTATTTTCAACTGTAAGAACAAGTGAAATAAGTTACATATACCCTGATTTTGGTTGGAAGAACAGTAGAGAAAATTCAAACATATTTCTTTGCAACCAACATTGATAACATTTTATTATATATTTGTGTTATTATTTTATAGGTATTGATAATATCTATCAATAGTGACAGAGGCAGATAATATAACTTGATGTATGAATATATACAAAAATTGTTTTAGTAACTTTAGTAACCAAATTCTACTGTTCTTCCTACCAAAATCCTACTATACGTACACAGTACTGCAGGAACAATGCGGGGGG